>CAUYQG010055291.1:21-12032 GCA_963574415.1 Tarsius wallacei | reverse complement strand
GTATCGTGCGATTTAACGAGTGCCACTCTCATTGACCTAAAGTGAGCTCTACCCTCTCCAAAAGACCCAAACTGCCTCTTGCTGGTATGATACTGCTCCAGTTTTGACTCCAGCATGAATATCACTTTTTTTAAAAATTTTTTTTTGAGTTGGAGTCTCACTCTGTCACCCAGACTGGAGTGCAGTGGCCACTCCCGGCCACCGCAACCTCGACCTGCTGGGCTCCGGCGATCCTTCCGCCTCAGCCTTCCGAGTAGCTGGAACTACAGGCGCGCGCTACCACGCCCGGCTAATTTTTTGATTTATTGTAGAGACGAAGTCTTGCTTGCCCAGGCGGGTCTCGAACCCGCGGGCTCAGGCAATCCACTCACCTCAGCCTCCCAAAGGCGCGGGATTACAGGCTGAGCCACCGAGCCCGGCTATCACTTTTAAGATAGCGCACATGTGCCCCATTCTTTCAGAGCTTGTCCACGGTGGATGGAGGGAAGACGTTCGTTCGTTCGGAGGTGATCTTCTTCTGATGTCTGATTCTCCCAGGGGCCATCACCGCATGGATGGTCTGTTCATACCCCCACCGACCTAAGGCCAGAGTCTGGGTCCATGACACCCCCACACCACATAGAGCAATTTTCATTCAGAGCTTCCTTGCAGCAAACAGGAAGCTGAAGTCAAATCAGCGCTCATTATAAAGGGCACGGGGTGAAGGCAGGCACTGCCAGGGGGTGCTGGGACACAGCTGGGGAGGTATGTCTGTCGTGATTTTGACAATGGTTTCACAGGTGTCAACATACGTCAAAACTCATCAAGTGGCACATTTTAAACACAGGCTGTTCGCTGTATACCAATTATATCTCAACAAGCTGTTCAGTACAGGAACTCAGGAAAGTGAAGATGGATATGTCTAAAAGTTTCTTTGGATCAGACTCCTCAAAAATTTCTTACGAATTAAAACTCCTAGAAGGGAGAGAAGCTAGTGGCAGATGTCTCATAGTCTAAGAACGTTAGAATACTGTACATCTAAATTCCACACAAATAAAAATACTGACCATATACAGACCTCACACAATGTAAAAGCAATAGTTAGCACATAGTGAATTTGACTCTGGAAGAAATACTTTAAGATAGAGGTTCTACTTACAGAGGGACCAATGGCAAATAACTTCTAAAAGCCCAAGAAACTGTCTATGCTTGCTGTGACTTGCTTTGCACACCTGGGATTATTAGAGTTTGCCAATTCGGAGATAATTATATTTCATTCAACAAACCTGTGGCCTTTAGCAGATCATTAGTAGATTTGTACATCCCAGGATAAGACAGATTAGACTAGAACTCTCATGTCCCTCTGAGGTTCACGTTCTAAGGGCCTACTCGCTCAGCTCTGACTACTACATTCATTTTTAAAAGGTGAACGGAGCTCTTGCTGCCCGTGTCCCCGCCAGACTGTGCCGCACCTTGTCAGCCATGCCTAGGATGCTCCTGCATTTGTTGAGCACCTCATGTGTGTCAGGCTGTGACAGCTGCCAGGACTCCTACTGTTCACAGGGCCATACGCCCTGGCCGAGGGAAGCCTACATTCATTCTGGGGTACACAGAGGTGGGCAAACAGGGAACGGCCAGAGGTAGTAGCCAGCAAACGAGGCGGGCTCGCTCCTGAGCAGGCAGTGGCCTGGGGGCCTCTCTACACCGAGGGTCTCTGAAGGACGAGACTGCAGGGGCCAGGGAGCCTGCGGCGGTAGCAGAGGCGGGCGGGGCCCTGGCTCAAGAGCGAGGATTTCTGTACAGAAGTCAACCCACATCTCGCACAGGGGCTGCGGGACTCAGGACCCCAGAGCCGACAGCCCCTCCCCACAGGCTCGAGAACGCCCACACTCACCACAGGCTCCCACCCCAGCATCAGCTTTGCTTTTTTGATGTCCGGTTTCCTTTTCTGTGGGTCATCCTGGGCTTCCGAGAGAAACTGAATTTCACTTCCACTACCTGAGGTATTAAAAAAAAGATGAGAATCACAAACTACTGGGGACGTGTCACTTCATCATTCATAGCCAAGCAAAATCCCACCTGCAGAGTGAATAAGGCTAGGAAGCCACTGAGCTGCGTCAGGGACTGTCCTGCACAGAAATCCAGGGAGCGCGCCTGCCGTGGCTGTGGCTGAGCCGACCACACGTGGGTGCCAGGCTTACCTCCAGCTCCCCGAGAGCTTGGCGGGCAGGTACTCTGCCTCAGCAGACCCAGATCACCTCCCCGGACAAGAGCCCTGCTCCAAGGCAGGCTGCACGCCAGCTCACACACAGATGTGCCCACTGGGCAGGCTCCGACAGAAAGGCAAACCCAAGTGCGGGACGAGGTCATCTCTGAGGATGATGATCCCCAAGGGCCACACCTGGGTGCTCAGAGCCCTGAGGGCCCGGGGCCAACTTGTAAGATGCCCAGCTCCCGGCTGGAGGGACCACGTGGAGGACAGGAGAGACTGGCTTGACTGGCAACATGGTGCTACACCAGCAACTCCGGGCCAGACCTTTGCAGAATCTGGAGCCAGCAAAACGGTTGTCGTCTTGAGCTGCATGCGGGAACACAGTGGGGATCCCGCGTCCCTCTCAGGCTTTAGGTCAGCGCGTCTCAAGCGCCAGTGTGTGCACATTCACCTGAGGACCTGCCGACCCAGAGTCTGATCTGGTTGGCCTGGGGGGCAGGGCGAGGGTCTGCATTCCCAGCCAGTGCCTGGATGATGCTGAGGTGCTGGCCCATGGGCCTCACTCTGGGTGGTGAAGGTTTAGAGGGTGTAGACGGCACGTAAGCTGCGATCTTGGGAAGGACAGACCGATCCAGGACGGACAAGCTGGGAGGAGGATCTGAACGGGCTGCTGGTGCGGCAGATGCCTGCCGCAGGCTGTATCTGAGGGTGACCAGTGCCTCCACTGGCACACGGAACAGGACTCTAGCTGTGCAGAGCTGACAAGAACACCACCCGGAAATGGCAGCCTGAAGCCAGGAAGTACAACCGGAAGGAATCAACCCGGCCACTTGGGGTCTGTATAGTCGCTTCACTTCAGAACACCCGGCCACATGTTCAGCCCCAGTCTAGCCCGCCAGTCCAGGCTGGTTATGTCTCAACTCAAATTTCTGGATCAACCTCTGATGAGAGAGCCCCTCCAAGAGCCTTTCCAGAGCTCCAGTAGTCTGAGGAGCAAAGGCTCACACCACTCCCCACCATCTGCAGTCAGGGCTGGCCTAGATCAAAGCATGACTGGAGGTGTGGGGGCGGTGGGGGTGACCTCCGTCTGATGTCTGATTCTCCCATGGGATATCACCGCAGCGCAGGGGATGGTCTATTCATACCCCACTGACCTAAGGGCTGAGTCTGGGTCCATGACATGCCCTCATGCCATAAGATGTAATCTGACCTTACAGCATAAGGGCACGCCTTGACCAGTTGCCCCCAGCGGCTCGGGCCAGGCTAGCCAGAACTGCAGGCAGAAACTCGCCCAAAGCACACACTGGTGTTGCCCTCTCTTGCTCTCTGAAGTTCTGTGCTTGATATGACCAGCGTTTGGAAAGCCAACAATTGTCACCATGCGAGATGATCTAAACACAATCACACCTCAAACAGGGAACAAATGTCTTCCTCCCACTCCACACAGACCTGCAATTAAAATTGTGAACAAAACCAATGCTGCCTTCCTCTTATCTCTATTACTTAATTAAAGAATTAGAAAACAATTATGGGTTCCTGTTAAAAAGTTGTGCTTTGATCCAATTCAATTAGCTTGTATTAATTACCCATTTTCTAGTCAAGGTGTTATCAACAGATAGGGTAAGCACAGCCGATTTCACTCAGGAAGTGATTTACCCTACTTACCGACAAGGTTTTTAATTAACTGAGCAAATTCTAGGATTGTGTGTTCTTCTGGGTTCCCCTAAGGAAGAAATGGTTTCTGGTTATAAGTATAGTTACAACAGCCCAACCCACCGCCCGACCACAGGTGAGCCCGCAGAGAGCTTTGCTGCCGACTCTGACCTCCCTGCATGACTTCACCTGAGTTTCAACCCGGTGCTCAACCTGGCAAAGTTCTAAACCACACCCATGTTTACCTGTGACCTCTAGACTGTGTGTGCCCAGGATTGGCCTTGGAAGGCTGAGTTTCCAGGACAGACGATTTCCACATCTAGCTTCAATGGCACTTTGCAAAAAGTTTGATTTCACCAAATTAGCTTTCCTAGCAATCTGCTTCTCCGTGGGTGCACTGTGTTAGCAAGTTCAGTGATAAGGGCTTGCCGCCTCCCACGTGAAAGCTGTTGACAGAAAAGCGTGCACTCACAGGCCAGCGTCCTGGGCAAGCCGGAGGGACAGACTGGAGGCGTCTTATAAAGGGTGCGTACTCTACGGGGACTTGCAGCAAAAGCGCTTTCTCTTTTCCTCCTTCCCACCACACATTTGAGAGGACGGTGCCCATTTCCCTTCCAACCCTGCTGCTCATTCCACCCCCACACCTCCAATCCTGAGACCACCGTGAAGCGGCAACTCTAAATCCTCCCCGTTCTTCATTCCCAGTTTCCGTGGCGAGTCTGAAGCTGAGGGTAAACGTGGCAGGAAGGGCCCCCGGGCCTCACTGTGAGCACAGAGAAGACTGACTACACAGGGAGCTGTGAGGATGGGGGAGAAAGTGGCCCTGCCGTTACTGGGGCTCCTGGCAGATGTACAATACCTCTTTTGGAAGGACAGGTTTCCACAAGAGGGGATTTCCCAAATGCCCCTGTTCAAAGGCCTCCCCAAAAGGAGGAACGAAGGAACACAGTACCCACAGAAAAGAGTGTGTTTGCTCAGGGAAGTCAGTCACAATCCACCTGCTCATGGGCCTGTGGCAAAAACCAGGGTGGGGAGGGCTCGGGCCTCTCCAAGGGGCCAGTGAGTTGGGGATTGCAGTAACGAGGCATGCTCTGGTCTGTTTCTAGTGAATGTCTGTCCGAAGGTGCCACCCTGTACCTGTAGGTCAGCAACAGTCCCAGGAGGGAGTGACCGCTCCCGGTCCTTCTTTCCTATGTGATGAGAACTCCTTCCCAACGCAGGGAAAAATGAAGGGCATCCCGTGTGCCTGAGATGGCTGGTTACAAAGACAAGTACCGGGAAAGGTTTTGAGTGGTGTGGTTTGCAAGAAATAGGTTGCATGGCCACCCCTGTGAACCCTACGTTTCAGGAGGCAGGAGAGGTGGTCTGAGAAGCACCTGAAGTGACCCAAGGCTTCGCCAAGGCCAGGAAAAGTTAACGGGCCCCTAGCGAGCTCTTGTGTTGGCTGCCATCCACAGAAGCAGAACATCTCGAACGCCATTGAGTCCATGCTGCACAGCTCACATTTTAAATGAGATGGGACAAACCACTCAGAAGAGTGGTAGAGAGGGTTAGTTAGAGGACCCAGCGTGACCCTGGCTGAAACAGTGAGCAAGGAGAAGACTCTGGGGCAGGGCCTCAGGCTTCAAGTCCCTGGAAAGCAATCACACCCCAAGGCGGGCACTAGCTCTGCACCCCCCACCCCCTTGGTAGAAGCGAGATCAGTGGGTGGGCATGCAGAGAACAAGATCTTGGTTCAACATGAGAAAGAACTTTCTTCTGGTCAGAACTGGCCAAAGACAGAGGAGCTGCTCTGAGCAGAAGCAAGTTCACCAGCAGGGAGACTGGAATGGGAGAGGCTGAGCTGACTCCCTTACGATCCCTCCACCAGGGAGACGCTGCAGCCGCAGGCAGCACGAAAGGGAGGTGGGAAGCCACAAGGGCGTCTCTCTGGCCGAATCACAGATGGGACAGGGCTAGTCAGAGACCTTCTTCTCTAAACAACCGCCACCTTCTAAAGACTCAGCCAATCTTATGACAATGACCTGCCCACTCCCTGGAGAAAGACATGCACACACAAGCATCCATCTACCACCACCAAAGGCTTCCCCCGGTTTTAGACCCAGGCGCTGCCGAAGGTGGAAGGAGTCTGCCTAGCGTTTACGGCATCACTCCCACGCCTTGCAGATCTTCCACCTCGTTGCATACTCTTACGTTGCTTTCTCTTGTACTTAGCGAGTCACAAACACGCGTACCCCACACATGCTGGTGGCTACAGACCAAAGCCTGGTGCTGTCTGTGGTCTCCCAAAGGAAACACTGAGTGGCCCTGGGGAGAGTGGAGGGAGGCGCTCACCAGGTTGACCGGGCTGCTGACATTGCTGTTCATGAGCGCCACGAGGCCGTTCACCAGATCGCTGGAAGAGAAGAGGAGGCGGGTCAGGCTCCGCCCCTGAAGCACGCAACGAGCATCACATTCAAGCCCTCCCGGGAGAAAACAAAAACCCAGATGGAAGACGGAACGTCAACATACAACCCTGCAAACAAAGACGGTACTGACAATGCCAAAGTACTGATGAATGAAATGATACATGTGACGTCTGGGATTTGCTTTTCGGGGGGTGTGCAGAAAGGTCTGAGGATGGAAGCTCAGTGATGGGTTGAGTTGGCCATTGTGATGTGTTTCTGAAGTCCTTTAACAATTAAAAACTAAACGCAAGTCAAAACAGGCATACACCCAAGGAAGATGGAGCTTACAGAAGTTCCTGATGAAAGTTCATGTACCACATGAACCCAGGCGTTGACCCGTATGAGAGCACATGATTATTTCTAAAAACAAGATCCACGGAAATGAACAAACTCCAGTATGTGATTCCCATACTGGCAAATCACAGATAAAGCCAAACAACTCAGAGCGTAAAAATAAACTGAAACGTCACTCCCAGCTCCCCCAACCTTTAAGTCACCCCTCCCCCCAACACCCCATATGAAACAGTCAGGGGTATTTGGATGCTTCAAATGGAACGTGATCGACTGGGCCATGAAGGTGACGAGAAGTAAGCAAATTTCCGCTTACCAAGGTTTGGTTCTTATTTTCAGAAGCTTTAAAGTGTGGCTCTGTTAAAAAAAAGTTACTTCGTAAAAATGACACCTCACTGCTAAGCACAAGCACTTTCTCTACGCCTGTTTTCATCAGCAATATTTCTTAGAAGACTTTTAAGGCTCTGTCCCTCCTCCTCCTCTTCCTCCTCCATCATTACCAGTGAGGAGCAAGTCAATGTGGGTCAGGACAAACTTCCAGAAGAAAACCCCAGATAGTTTTGCTTTCCTTTTAATTGAAGAAAAAAAAAAACCAAAAAAACCCCCCAAAAAACCCCCCAAAAACGGGGATGGGCTATTTGGTAAACAAGTTACTTCTGATTTTTCATGGACAGCAAGTGGCCATCTGATGTGAACATGCTTCCTGCTCTTAACAGATCACGCACAAGGGCAACCCTGAGGGTCCTGGTGATTCCTCTGCAGAAACTGGCAAAAAGTCACTTCATCACCATGGCGGTAAGCGTCACATCACAACGTGCTCTGTCACGGCACACGTCTGTATGTATTTGTAAGAAGACATTAAAAGCTGCCATTCCACTGCATCAAGAGGCTTTAATATCAAAGCTGGGGGGTGGAGCCCACCTGAACTGGAAGACAGCTGGCTCTAGGCAGCCATTCTCATCGGAGAGGGAGGGGGAGGGTCACTCACTAGTTACATAATCAACTGGCAACTTTTAAGGTCAAACTTGCACAGATCGCGCTCATGTAACCTGAAGCTCTTGAAAAGTGTCATTTTGACAAAGTGACTTTAAAGAAATATATAGCATGCCTTTGATATGTGAATGAGGACAAAACCGACCGTGACAATACCAAACGCCATCATGCCAAAATGTCAATGAGGATGGCCCTCTTGGCCTCAGAATCTCTGCAATGCTGTCCCGGGGCGATTGTGGATTTGGGGAACGGGTAATTTAGTACAGTAACTACGAGTTCAGATAGGGTGCATCAGTAAACAACTCTCAGTTCCCAAAAAGCAGCTTGTTAAAAATAGCAAAACTCTGGTCAATTAATAAACTCCGTCAAGTCCTGAACAACGACAACGTTTAAGTCGGAAAGCCCTCGCCTCGACTGTGGCGGTCTCTGAAGCCTCATCACCTCACACTTCACTAACACAAAGCTGGAGAGTCTCGCCAGAGTGGGGAGCACATGCCGCTGCATGTCACGGAGACAGGGTTTTCTGGAGGGTGAGCAAGGACATGTTAAACTAGTTAAGCCCTCTTTCCAAGTGGTCAACCGGCACGGGAGAGAACCGTGCTTGTGATGGCAGCTGGTGTGTGACCGTCACAGCAGGTATGAGACATTGACCTGGAGATCGAGACAGTACCCAGACATGCAGCCCTGCCCATCAGAGTAGGCCCGGCACCACAGGCATGTTCTCTCCTGAACTGGGATAGCACACAGTCAGGCGTCACCAAATGCTTAAAATATTTTAATCACAAAGGAAAAAGTTTCCGTGGCTACTTAAAATCAATTCTGTGTGCGAGGCCTTTGAGATAATGAGAACAGCACGAAGAACGGGGTCGAACTGGCTTTCCCTCTCCTACACAGTCTCATCAATGTTCCATGTGGGGTGGGGGCTGGAGTGTGGGGCCGCAGGTGGAAACACAAGGCAAGGCCATGTCACTGAAGGCGTCAAGGCACCCGCAGGAAAAGGGCACAACTGGGATGGGAAAGGAGGGTGGACGAAAACATGGTATTACGGAGAGACGAAACTCAGCCCCCAGCAGTCCCATTAATGTGGTCCCCATACAGAAATGTGCCAGGATGGCTAGTTTTCTCCAGGCACAGGGACGCACAGGGAAGTGTGAAGTGCTTGGACATGAGCACAGTCCCAAAGGAGGGTGGTTGCCATTTTCCCGTTAAATGGCTTCTCAGAGTAAGCTCACTAGGTGGGCAACAATGTGGCCAGTTCTGCACTCCTGGGTTCTTGTCCTATGTGAACAAGGTACCAACGGGTGGGCAGAAAAAAACACTGACTGCTATATATGATTACTCACAGCTTTTTTGGGGACCAAATGTAAAAACTCACACACACTTTCAGCAACAATCTACTGTGGTTGTTTTTAATTCTTTTTTTCCCCCTTACTAGCAGTTCCATTTCTTAGAAACTCTCACCCAGGGTCCTTACCTAACTGAACGGAAGTCTATGTGGTTGCTTTGTTTGAGGCAGGGCTGGGGACTGCATGCCCACAGCCGCCATCTCACCCTTCCAGCACCACTGAAACGGCCCAGCACATCAGGAACAGCATTTCCCGACTGACAGGCATGCTGGGGTTTTTAGAACTGAAGAATGAACATACTCGGGTCCAAAATACAGAACAGGGTTTTACAACGATCTGGGATACCAAATATGTCCAGAACTTACAATGGCCATGCAATGGTGGAAGAAGGCACTTGGGCTGATGCAACTGCTCACATCCTAACTCTTCTCTCAGAATCCACATGCTTTCTAAAATTAGTCACCAACTGAACTGAGCACCAAGAAAACAATAGAAATTGCCATGTGAAACAATTAAAAAATATTTTAATCTGCGTTTAGTTTCAGCCCAACATTCAACCTTAGGACACTAGCTACCTCACCCCTTCCATGAGGACTAGCTCAGGCGCCCAGAGAGCCATGTTTACAACGGGTCAGAGCTGGGCACCTGCTGGACGTGTATGGCCATCTCTTCATTCGGCCTGCGTTGAAATCACGCCGAGTCACCCTCAGAACTGGGCAACCCTCCCCACAAAACACTAGGTGGCAGCAGCAGATCAGCACATGAGTCAAAAGTCACAGAGACAAACGCAAATTTTGACTTCAAACAGAGAACAGCAAGTCTCCCCATCATGAAATCAAAACTAATTCTTAACCAATACACACTGTTAGAGTCATGAAAATGATTCACATACACAACAGACACTGTCAGGTGGGCACGACCCCTGCGGCAGGCAGGACAACTTACCTGACGTACTGGAAGGCCCTCGTCTGAGACCCGGATCCATACACCTGGAAGGAAACCAACAGTTAGGCCTCTCGAGAAAACCACACTGGCACCAGGCAGTCCTCCTCGACGCTCCAGGGGACACAGACTGGCCTCAAAACTGGTCCCGAAGGGCAGTGACGCTGACTCAAAGCTCTCAGCCAAACCTCATACTTCAAAACGATGCCCCAATGTGAGAAGGCGGCAGAGATGCATAATGTGGGTAGCTTATGTGTATGTGGTTTTCCCTCCAAAGACAGCATCTGAAGAAGTCAGTTTCCATCAGAGTCGCGATATGTCAGGCATTGTGTTGGTTTCTGGGGCTGTGACCACAAGTACAGCTGGGGGACACACCAGACATAAAGTGCAATGCATCCATCCACTGGGACTCTCCACTCTGCTCCGCTCCACCATGGCTGGCCCAGACCAGTACAGCGTCTCTGCATGAGGCCAGTGTCGCCTGGTGTTGTCACAGCTAGCTCCCCCTCAGGTGATGCTAATTTAAGACCACGCTGAGAGCCACCCAGGAGACTCGGAGTGACCCGGAGGTGGCAGGAGGGAGAGAGGGCCACGTGTCCCCCAGCGTCCAGGGCACGTCTGTCCAAGGCCGCGGCTGGTGCGCGTCCCCACGGGCGGCGATCTCTCGTCTGCTGTCCCCCCAGCAGAGCACCGGACGAGCGCTCGTCGAACCCCCCTGGGAACGCTGTAGGTTATGCCACTTACTGAGAACAGAAATGGAAACAGAAGGTGCTCAGAGCCCTATCGTCGCAGGGAACGACAGAAACCCCAGAGTGTGTGCTTGCTTACAGGAGAAGGCCTGCCTTCCGGAACCAGCCCGACTGCAACAATCCCGGGCCTCCTCCCCCCAGCCGCCCGACGGGAAAGGGGAGCCTGCGGCGCAGCAGCTCCTCGGACAGCACCAGCTCGACGGCCTCCTCGTCCCCACTGAGGCCTCTTGGTACGGCTTCCCAGGAGCTCATCCCACCAGCTTTGAGGAGCAAAAGGCAAGGGAGCAGGAGGAAGAAAAGCCCACCCTATGCAATCGGGATACCTTAAAAAAAAAAAAAAAGGTTTGAAGGCTATTTGTTATTTAATAAGCATTTACATATGCCAATTTCATAGGTCACAGGCGTGTCATTTTATCTGTTTAGTATCCAGGTTCCATTCTTAGGGGAAAGGCCGGGGTGCTGATATATGGAGACTTCTGCCAAAATAGAAACAACAGCCGCTAATTTCGTAAAGGAACACTGAGAAAAGATGGGGGTGTGCGCCTCAAGTAGGGTCGCCGTTTCCTGCAATTCCGCCTGGACTCAGTTCTCCGGCCTCCCTAACACTCCTAACACGTTCCGCAGGAGAGGAGGTCTGTCTGCCAACTCCATTATCCTGGAGGGGTAACGCCTGTGATTGACTTTTCACAACATTTTAGCAACGAGGTTCTCCGGAAGCTGCACCTAGTAGAGTGACACCTGTCTTGACTCATCCAGAGACTCCACCTGTCAGGATTCCCTTCCCACTACCCTGCATGCATAGTTTCAGCACTGCCTGTGGCTTATTTAGCAAACTATGCCCCTCAGGCTGGCACGGGGTGCTTTCTAGCCTTGCTGTAACATGGGAATGAGATTTAGGCAGAACCCAAGCCCTGAAACTCCCCCATGGTCAGGCTTGGGGCATGCTGCCATGTGCCTCTCCCACCGCTTGGAGGCCTGCCCGCCAAGGCTGAGCATGCAGACGTACCTCACCTACTTGCTTTGTGCCCTCCCACCAGTCGGTCAGGGCACCTGACAGCAGGTCAGGGACTTCAGCGCCTTTCAGCCAAGTCATGGGAAGGCCACCACCTGTGCAGAGCGGCAGTGACCTTCAACAAGCTAGCTGAGGGCTGGTCTTCACTCAGATCTAAAGCTTGGGCTCACCCACACCCCGCCTCACAGAGTGGAGCCTATGTGGGGTGTGCAGAGGCAGCTTCGATTCACCCAAACATGCCAACCCCGAGTGCTGGAGGGAACGTGATTCAGGGCACCATGTGCTGGCTGAGCCCCTAGATGGGGAAGGGTCAGCCCAGGTGGCCAGGGAGAGGATCCCGAAGAACGACACTGAACACCTGCTCAATACAAGAACAAGGAATGTGTG
>CAUYQG010055290.1:0-10298 GCA_963574415.1 Tarsius wallacei | reverse complement strand
GCCCGGCTGATTTTTTGATTTATTGTAGAGATGAGGTCTCGCTTGCCCAGGCGGGTCTCGAACCCGCGGGCTCAGGCAATCCGCTCACCTCAGCCTCCCAAAGGCGCGGGATTACAGGCTGAGCCACCGAGCCCGGCTTATTATTAGATATTAAAGCTAAATATATTTTTAAAAGATAAACAACAAAACATTTGCCTTTTCTAGAACCATTTTCATCCTATTATATTATTGTGTCTGACAGAATGCTGGACTCTTCTACATGCAGCATGTAGTACAGAGTAAAATCCCCTAAGTCTTCTTCTGAGCCAGAATTCTTTTTCTATGAAGTAGGTTGATTAGCCTTGGTACATATGAATTCTAAATAGACAGCTACTTTCGATCCCCATTGCATAGTTAGATCTTTTTGGAAGAAAATGCTCATCTTCTTATAGAAACAAGACATTTTAGTGGAGCATTTATTTCTTGGACAAGTGTATTCCTGGTGAATTGGTGGGAAGTAGTTACCTTCAATGAAGTTGGTATTTCTGATTAAAGTAAATGGGCTTAAGCTTTGCTTTTCTGCTCTCTGAAACTTTTCTGAAACTCAATCCAATGAAATAGGGACTGTTGGAATGACTTTTATTTTAGCCCTAAAATCGACCAATGCCACTATATTCCAAATCACATGTCATCCTGTCAATAATCTATCTTCCATTTATCATCCAGGGTAACATTCTAAAACTAAAGTTATATAAAGTTATGCCACAGTTCAAAACCCTTGAAAGGTTCTTCATTTCACCCAGAATAAAAGTAAAACCCCTTATATGTGTCATAAGGCTTTACGTGACTTGGCACTCTGTTTATATCTCTACTTTTATCAGCCACAATTCTCTCTTGACTATTCTGCTTCAGTCATACCTACCAAGTTCCTTACTGTTTCTTCAAAATATGATGTATGTTGCAATGCAGGATTATTTCGTCTGTATTTTCTGACTAAAATGAGCTTTTTTTCAGGCCTTTACATACTGTCTTTCCTAACTTTTTCTATTAATGGTAGTCTCTGAGCATACTCTGAGCATTTTTCTTATAAATATAATGTGCCACTTGGCATTGCTCATGCAATCACTACACCTTGTAACCTATCTTTTTCCCCCGAAGAAATCATACCCTTCTAAACTACTATAACATTTATTTATTTATTGTTATTTGCTGTCTTTCTCAATGTCATACTAAAATGTAAATTTTCAGATGATCAGAAAATGTTTATATTCTGTTTATGTAAGTGTTTATATTCTGTTATATTCATCAAATTATTCTAAGTATAAACAAGTTTCTGAAGTGCAATTGGTCAGTAAAATAATGGTTGAATTAATCAAACAAAAAAGTAACCACCTCAGTTTATTCCTTTTACTGATATCTTTACATTTAATGGCATCGTCAAGGACAGAGTCTATGCTGTGTCCTTGAAAATCTGTAGATGAAATCAGTATAAAACAGGGTTACTTATAACTAAAGACCATCCAACACCTGATTTCTTCTCAGCTGGTACTATAACCTCTGGTATTTCTGTGGGAAATGATCTTTTTCTTTCTTGTGTGTGTGCATGTGTGTGTGTGTGTGTTTGTGTTTGGGTGTGTGTGTGTGTATGAGAGATAGAGAGAGAGAGAGAGAGAGAGAGAGTGAGAGAGAGAAACCAGGAGTAACCATGAGTCAAGGGCCTGAATACTCAGTCACAGTGGATGGCTCAGAAAAAAGCAAGTTAGCCAATTAATGCCAAAATAACTATGGCTTAAAATAAAATATTACAAAAGGTGGAGTGTCTTTCATCCAGTTTAAGAAACTATGGAATTTTAACTTCAATATTTTCACATTCTGATTTTAGGTTTATGTGTCTCCTTACCTCCATTTGTGTTTGTGCATTCTTTAATTTATTCTATATAAAGGAAGATAATTCTTTGTCTTATCTCTCTTTAACCTAGAACTCACTCATGTTTCTGCCAATACTTTTAACATTGTTCTATTGTTCTCTTTTTATTATTCTAGTACAGACATGATGTAAGGTCAAGATTCTCAATCAGTTGAATAGTTTTTATTCATTGCAAATAGGCAACAATCTGTTCATTCAACTGCATAGACTGGTGCTTCTACAAATATCTGTTCTAAAATGGGCCTTCAATACTTCCCCAGGTTTTTCATTTCCATAGTCAATTTTTTTTCCCACTAACAAAGTGCAGGTTTCCATTATATTCTCCTCTATTTCAATTGTCTCTTAATTACAACTCTAATCATGTTAACACAATTCTTAACCATCTACTTCATAAAGAAAATATGGATCTCTTAATTTCTGACACACCATCAATAAATACAAAAAGTTTACATCTATCTTTCCTTTTATGTTCTCTTATAATGGAACAGATTTTTTATCATAGAGTTAAAATCCAAACTTGAAATCTTGATCCTGTTTCTAGCTTCTTCAATTAAAGTCTCCCTTTTTTCTTTTTTCTAAATTTCTATTTCACAATGATAATTCAACAAAAATTATTCAATGTCAACCTTTGACCAGACAGTGGTCAAGGGAATAGAACAGTGAGACTAATCAGCATTAGGCTTGGCATTGAAACTTCACCAAATTTGATGAGGAATATGGTATTCAAATAATTACACTTAAAGTGATCATTTTTTAAAATGTACACTTCAATAAAAAAATTGTTTCATGAGGTAATTCAGTAAATATTTTAGTGAAGTAAGACTGCATAGAAGATTCCCTGAAGAAGTGATTCTTTTCCTTATGACAAAAGATAATAGGTATTTTTGAAATGATGTTGGAAAGAAGTGGATGTTCGAGCAAGATATAACCTTGTATCTGGTGACGGCATAACAGATAATGCAAACAAATATTAAAAAAAAAATCCAGGATAACTAGAATCCAGAAAATTGAAGAGATTTGTTCATAATGGAGTTGAGGAAGTAGATATAAACCAAGTAAATTAAAGTCTATTTTTATCATCAGATTTCAGCATTTGGGACAAACCCTTTCCAGATATTTTAAATAGGAAACAAGTTAACACTGCAAATTAGGAGCTTTAAAAATCCTTGGAGTGACTGCTGAAACATCAGTTAAGATACTGCTAATGGACAATACAACTCACCTTCACAATAACTTTCCAAAAATCATAAGATTGCTATTGCTAGTACCTTGCCTTAACTAGAACACATGCCTAGGAATACATGGCTAAATTAGATCACCACAAACACTGTTTCTTATATTCATTTATTAATATTATAGCATTAAGTTGTGTTAAGGTATTTTATCATAAAAAATTTTCTTCCAGTTTCATGGAAGCACATGGTTAGTGGTAAACATATTTTATATCTTAAACCCTCTCAACTAACTAATCTTGTAAATATAGTATTTAGATTCACTCATCACAGTTAAGGGAGATGCATGGAAGTGAGAATAACTGTGGAATGACAATATATAATAAATTATGAATGCTACGTAAAAATATGTTGACTTTTAATCCTAAAACCATATAATCCATGAAATAGTTTTAATATATGATCAGATTTGCATTTTGGAAATATCAGAGTTTACAGTAAGAAGGATGATTAAAGAAATGCACAATAATAGCTAGAAAAAGGAGTTTGGAAGTTAATCCAGTATTGATCAAACTAAGAAATGATGATAAATTGGATTTATGGTATGCCCATATAGATGAAAGAAATATTTTAAACATTAAGATAATACAATTTATATGGCTTGTGAAATGTTAGTTTGCTTTCCTCTGATGTAGATTCTTAGTCAAATATTTAAGGGCAAGTATTTTTCTAAATGTGATGCAAGAAAGCATTGGTCATTGAGATAGGAAGTGAAATAAGAAATAAATGAGAACCAGTTCATTTGTGCTATTATTAGGTTTTCCACTATGGGAATCAGGATCTTATTTCTTCTGGAATTCTCTGGAAGATCATGAAAAGAATTTCATGGAAATGTCTCATGCAAGGGTTAAAAATGCTGGGGATTCCAAATCCCATCTATCACTGGCTGGAGGTTGTGACTTAAATTATAAATTTTCCGGTACTTTCAACCTGCCTCATATGTCAACTGAATGTACTAGGAAAGACATCAAGAAAAGAGTCAAAAGCATTTTCTTTTTTTTTTTTTTTTTTTTTTTTTGAGTTGGAGTCTCACTCTGCCGCCCAGACTGGAGTGCAGTGGCTGCTCCTGGCCACCGCAGCCTCGACCTGCTGGGCTCCGGCAATCCTTCCGCCTCAGTCTTCCAAGTAGCTGGAACTACAGGCGTGCGCAGCCACACCCGTCTAATTTTTTGATTTATTGTAGAGATGAGGTCTCACTGAGTTGCCCAGGCGGGTCTTGAACCTGCAGGCTCAGGCAATCCACTCACCTCAGCCTCTCAAGGTGGGGTATTACAGGCTGAGCCACTGAACCCGGCTACAAGCACTTTCAATAGGTAGTTGAGAGCTTGAACAAGAATGGAAAGAGATATGGGGTTATGGACAAGAATGCAACAATACCTGCCACAATAGATTGGTTATAGATGTTTCAGGAGAGGGAGATACCAAAGAAGGCTTCAAGATTTGTATTTTGAATGAATAGACAGATATAGAACCTTTTACTAACAAAAGGAATAATATAAAACAATATCAAGAGAATTTGAGAGCACTATATTGCAAATAGTGTGATTGAGGTGTCATTGATACATCTATTAATATAAAGAGATGTCAAGTAGGAATGATCTGTCCATGAACCTTTGCAGACATTTAAAAGATTTGTGCTAGGGTTGTTATGACCAATACGATTATTTTTCTCAAGTTTCCCTAGCCAGGCATCTGCACTTATTTCTCCATTATTTTGATTATTGGTAGATAAGAGTCCACAAATGTGCCCACTTTTTAAACTGAGCTCAGCTGGAATCAGTCTGGTAACTTATGAAATTTACACAGCATCTCCTAGATGACCGAAGACATTTTCATGGTCATGACATCCTCTTTGTCTATCATTGCCTAGATTTTAGTTGAAGCAGCATTCTTGCCTAGTTTTTTTCTTTTCCCCTTTCCTGCTTTACTCTCCACCTTCTTAAGATATTTTTCTTAAGAAAACTTTCTCAATAAATCATGTGTACCTTATTTCTTGTCTCACAAGAGCACATGGCACAAAACCCAGTGTCACCTACCATTGATGCACTCATGCTTTAAATTCATCTTACACTTCTGGTCTTATGAACGATTTATTTTAATTTCAAAAAAGAGCAAATATTCCAGAAGAGGAATCCTTCCCATAATCAGTCTTGGGCATGCATGTCAATATTTACTTTCTGTGAAGGGAAACGTCACTGAATTAAATCTATGCATAGAGCCGTGCACAGTGGCAAATGGCTAACCAGGTGGTCAGAGGTGTGAAGATGTGAAGATTGGAAGGTTAAGGATAATAGGCCTGGGTAAAAGATAAAAGGGTCATTCTACCTCAGGTATCAGAAAGTGTGAAGATCATTTTATAGTATCTTATATCATAGAGCAGATATTGTAGAAGAAAAAATAAACAAGAAAACGTCCATGATGACTCAGCCAAATGATAACTAGTTTGTGTTGTTGACTATACCAGTCCTCCCAAAATGACACATAGCTATGGTGGTAGAGATGGATGCTACAATTGGAAGATTGTAAAATATGAAGTCCTAACCATTCTATGGTCTAATACTGCTCTGCAAAAACGGTCAAAAAAGTTATCAGTGACTTCCTTGTTTATAAAATTAAAAAATGCTTCTATTTCTTTCTCTATGAAATTTCACTCTACTTTTATTCAGTTATTTACTTTTTGCATTTAATAAATTGTACAGGTTTTCTTTTTCTTCTTTATAACTTCTTAGATTTTTTTTTTTAACATGGATGTTTGCAGAGTCTTTGTAGGCTTTTTTTTTTATTCCCTTGTGGGGGTTATATTAATGACCAAGGTTTTAACCACAAACTGTATTACACAATACCCACACACACACACACACACACACGCAAATATATAAAGAAGGATTCAATATTGAGAGTATATGATACAACAGTTGGCATATTCTTTTTGAAGTGAAGTATATTAAAGCTTAATGCGTATATAATCTTGACCTAGAAATTTTACTTCCCTATTTTAGAAAAAAATCATTTACTTGGCTATCGAATAGACAAGAACATTTTTTTTCTTGCAGCATCACTCAAAAAAGTAATTGCTTAATTTTATTTTTTTGAAATTTCAATTAATAGAACAAAAGTTATAAATAACTGTGGTACATTTATAATTTATAACTTTTTTTTTTGAGTTGGAGTCTCACTCTGTCGTCCAGACTGGAGTGCAGTGGCTGCTCCTGGCCACCGCAGCCTCGCACTGCTGGGCTCCGGCGATCCTTCCGCCTCAGCCTTCCAAGTAGCCAGAACTACAGGCGCACACTACCACGCCTGGCTAATTTTTTGATTTATTGCAGAGATGAGGTCTCGCCAAGTTGCCTAGGCGGGTCTCGAACCCACGGGCTCAGGCAATCCACTCACCTTAGCCTCCCAAAGTGCGGGATTACAGGCTGAGCTACTGAGCCCGGCTCATTTATACCTTATTAATGCAGTTTATAGATAATTAAGTTTGTATATTTCAGTAAGCAAACACACAGTCAGCATATTAGACGTACAAAAGTTTTAATGGAGAAGAACCAATAAAGGATAAATTGTAGGGAACAGAAGTAGGCAGAAAGTGGGTTTAGATTTTAATTCAGATATGTCACCTGTGGCAGGAAAATAACACTAGGTGAGAAGAGCCTCAAAGCATTACTGCAGCTTTGGGGAAATCTTAACTAGGTGAAGCAAAACCCCAAACCAAATGTCACCTGTTAGGTTTGTCCCATGTTGGGCAGAGATATGGTCTAGCTCTGATACCCTCACTAGCTTGTCATTAACTGGGAGAAGTCCAGGAAGAAGATGACTTACACATAATTGCTGCAAAGGATGCTGAAGAGACAGCAATCATACAGGTTGTCTGTCAACTGTGCTCTCCTCAGCATGTTGACTTGAAGGAGTTTCTCTAGCAGTGAATTCCCACGGCCACCACAACTAATTCATAGTCTGTTTTTTATATATATATAAGGATGTGGGGTATAATTCAGGGTTAGGTATACAAACGTTGATTATGCAGGCACCCTTGTTGATGAGATGTGCCTCTCCCTCCCCTAGCAGTTTCCCTCAATTGCCAATCCCACTCCCCCTCCTCTGACAGTTTCCCACTACTTCTAATCCCTTTCTCATAGTATTACAATTGTTCAAGGTCTGCTTGTGAGTGAGAACACATGGTACTCTCTACTTTGTTTCTGTGATAGATCACTGAGTATGATCAACTCTAAATCATCCAAGTTGCTGTGAAGTCCATATGTTTGTCCTTATTTATGGCTGCAT
The DNA here is from genome assembly GCA_963574415.1 of Tarsius wallacei. Taxonomy (NCBI): domain Eukaryota; kingdom Metazoa; phylum Chordata; class Mammalia; order Primates; family Tarsiidae; genus Tarsius; species Tarsius wallacei. The sequence continues at coordinate 2,879 of CAUYQG010055290.1, read as the reverse complement.
AATATTCCATTGTGTATATGTACATTTTTTTAAATCCAGTCCAATTTTGATGGGCAGTATGATTGCTAGTGGGAATGTAAACTAGTACAACCTCTTTGGAAGACAGTGTGGCGATTTCTGAAAGAACTAGAAATTGACTTTCCATATGACTCAGTAATTCCCCTATTGGAAATAAACCCAGAGGAGCTCAAATCATTCTACAAAAAAGATACCTGCACACATATGTGCCGGATTCCAGCTCCAGGAGAGAGTCAAGGCTTGAGACGGGGGAATCAGGAAGCGGTGAAAAAGAAAAGACGAAAACCACAGGAATCCTCTTCCTGGGGAGAGCTCAAGACTCTGCCATTTTTTATTCAATTTTCACAAGCTTATATAGTTTTTCTACCCAGTCCTGCATCCACAAAATGTATCTTATGTTGCTAACCAAACGCCCATGTACATCCTTTTTGCACTCACAATAAAGTTGACCTTTAACAATTTCAACCACAGATGATGTTTTTCTTAAGTCAAACATTTGTGAACATCCTGGTTTTCTTCCTAACTTTCTTATAACTATTTACTATTATAGGCCTATAATATTTTTACCCTACTAAGCCTTAACTCTAAGTCTTATTTAATTTACTTACTACTATATATTTATTTCTATTAATCTTATTTCTATCCTTATATCCCTATATTTTCTTAACTATCACTAATACTATTATATCTCTTATCTTACTATTTTATTTTATCTTACTATTTTATTATTAATATTCTAACTTCTATCTTTATCAAACTACTTATTTAACCCTAAAATATCTTAACCCATTTTTTATCTCAAACGGTTGTTTTCCACTGGCTCTCATCTGGGGTCTGTTGTTTATGAGGAAGTGGTCGACTTGTTTTTCTTGACCTCCTGCTGTTACTGAAAAACATTCTTACACACCCTAAGGGGCACCCTTTTGCTGCAATCTCACCTTTACCATGCCCAAGTATAATTTTTTGCTGTCAAATGCCATCATCCATCTGTGCATCTACTATCTCAATTAAAGAGGGAACATTCTCAAGCCTATGCACGCAATCCTTCAAAGTTAGGGAAGGTCCATCAACAGGATCCATGGGGTTTTGCCTCCGTCATGGCCACATTTTACTGGGGCCTTGCTCCCAGCCGGTGTTTTTCCTGTGTTCAGGCCCCTTTTACCTTACTTTTACTAATGATTACGGCTCCCAGCACATATGTTTATTGCAGCCCTATTCACAATAGCAAAAGCATAATCTTTTTAAAAGCAATTTTCAAAACAGTGTGTACAGTCGAATACTTTTTATAAACACCAAAACATCATCAAAAAGTTATTATATGGAGAGAATATTTACTAAGATGTTGATAGAGATTGCTTTGGAAAATGGATGAGTAGATCTCATTTGTGACTTCTGCGGTGGTAAGGAACTGAATGAGGACAGTTAGGTGTACCATGTGTTCTCACTCACAAGCAGACCTTTTTGTTCCGGCTTAATTTACTTAGTTATTAGGGGTACTTTTGGATAATTTACGTGGTCCTTACCTAGGATTACTATTATCATTTAAAAAGATATACACATTTTGAAAATTTAAGATACATATAATGAGAAAGTCTATGTAGGCAAATACATTTGTCTATAAATAGCTTGTTTTGTTAATTTAATATTTTAAATAATTTTTATTGTGAAATATGGCACACATACAGAAAACTTTGCAAAACAAAAGTGCAAAGTTCAATTAATTTTCATAGTCTAGTCATGCAAACTTCATCCAATCGGAAAAGGGCAAGTAGCACTGCTAGCAGCAGAGAGGGCATTCACATACTCTCTTTCTATTCAGTGTTGTTCCCCTTCTTCCACAAAAATCTAATGCTAGACCTCATACTTTCTTTGCATACTTAGATATAAGGCATATATACCTCAAAACCATTTTTAAAAATTTGTTATATGAATATAATCATATAATACTACTGTTTTCTCTTTCTGGCTTCTTTTCCTCAGTGTGATTTTTTGATATTCATTCTTCTTGTGGTGTGCAATTGTAGTTTATTTGTTTTCATTACTCTATAGTCCTCTAATTTATAAATAATGAAAATGTATCCATTACACAGAGGAAAACTTTTTTTCCCGTTTCATTTTTATAATTACTACTACTTTTAACATGTTTCTTGACATGCATGTGCCCATATTCTTCATGGATGAGTAACAAAAGTTGAACTGTTGTAATAACACATATTTCCAAAATGAGAATGTAATTTATGGTTCACTAGCATTGTATAATAATTTTCATTACTCCATAGGCTTAGCAAGATATTACATTTCACTTTTTTTTTTTACTACATTTTTTTAATTTTAAAATTGTGGGGGTACAGTTAAGGGTTAGGAATACAAATATGCATTGTGCAGGTACCCTTGTTTAGGAGGTGTGCTTCCCGTCCCCAGACAGATATCAATTACCATTAATCTCACCTCCCTTCCCCTCCCATAGTTTCCTGCCACTGTCAATCCTTTTCTTATAGTATTACGATAGTTGTTCAAGGTCCACTTATGAATGAGAACATGTGGTACTCAGATCTTTGCTTCTGTGAGAGATCACTCAATATTATAAACTCTAATTCCATCCAGGTTGCTGCAAAATTCATGATTTTGTTCTTTTTTATGGCTGTGTAATTTTCCATTGTGTATATGTACCACATTTTTAAAAATCCAGTCCTCTTTTGATGGACAGCATGGTTGGTTCCATGATCTTGCTATTGTGAACAATGCTGCAATACATGTGCAGTTACCTTTTTTAAGAGTGATTTGAGTTCTTCAGAGTATATTCCCAGGAGGGGGATTGCGGGGTCATATGGAAGGTCGATTTTTAGAACTTTTAGGAATTG
>CAUYQG010055289.1:0-11938 GCA_963574415.1 Tarsius wallacei | reverse complement strand
ACACTGTTGGTGGGAGTATAAACTAGTACAACCTCTGTGGAAAACATTTTGGTGATTCCTAAAAGTCTAAAATTCGACCTTCTATATGACCCTGCAATCCCCCTACTGGGAATATACCCAGAATTACTCAAATCACTCTATGAAAAAGATTTCTGTACACACATGTTTATTGCACCATTGCTCACAATAGCAAAGACATGGAACCAACCATACTGCCCATGGAAAGAGGACTGGATAAAAAAAAATGTGGTACATATACATGATGGAATATTACACACCCATAAAAAAGGATAAAATTATGAACTTCACAGCAACTTGGATGGACTTAGAGTCTATAATACTGAGTGATCTATCACAGAAACAAAGAACTGAGTATCACATGTTCTCACTCATAAGCGAACCTTGATCAATTATTATAATACTATAAGAAAAGTTTTGGCAGTAGTGGGAAACTGCCGGGGGCATGGGCAAGATTGGCAGTAGGGGGAATTTGCTGGGGGAGGGAGGCAGCACACCTCATCAACTAGGGTATCTGCATAATAAACATTTGCATACCTAACCCTGAATTGTATCCCACATCTTTAAAATACAATTTTTTTAAAAAAAGGATTCATTACCTTCTATTGGAAAGAAAACTTATTTGTAAGTTTAGTAACTTTTTTACTAACTTTGTTTAATTAAATTTTTAAAAATTCAGTATTTTTCACTGAAAAATGATGCATCTTGTGATCCTGTTTTTCTTAAAATAAACATTAAATTTTATATAATACACTTATTTTTATGCAGCATATATAAGAATATCTGCATATTTGTGGTTCTTGAATATTTATCGCTAGTATATATGGCTCTCTTAAAATAACAAAATCATTAATCTAAAAAAATTTGAAGTAGTCTCAGAAGACATGCAGGAGGCATGCAGGAGGCATGGAGGTGCAGGGCGTGCCCCGGCCAGCCAGAACTGTTTGCTGTTCTCCCAGGGATCAGTCGGGGTCTTGGCACCCCGGGAACTGCTGAGGGCCCGGGGTGACTGCTGTGGAAATATGAGAGACATGCTGCTTGTCAATTCCAAGTCGACTTCCAGAAACACCACTCCTCAAATACTTCAGCTAGAGAGGACTTCCTCATCAGGCCAATTTTTTAAACAAAATTTTGAGCATAATGTTTTCTTAAATAATCAGGAGATAGTTGGAGATATTGAGTGTTGAGATTTGATAGACAATCAGATCAAAGGTCCCTTTTAAAAAGCCAAAGACTTTTTACTTAGGCAAAGAATTTCATAAGTATTTTCATTCTTTCTAATAGCATTTAACTGATTTAACAATATTTTTTAAACATTACATAGTTATTTGGAAATAGGAACAGGTGATTATATAGTTATCTTTAAGACTGATATTGTTGATCTATGGAACAGCAACATGATGGTAATACACGATATTTTACTCTAAAATGTATGCCTTCCAACATAAACTAAAATTAATTGTCCTATCAGTTATGCTCCTTGTGAGCCTCTAGCAAAAGAAGAGAATTTATCATCTGTTGAAAGAAAATTGAAATAGAAGGAAATATTGCTTATATTAGGTCTTTTTCATTTGTATTGGCCTTTATTATAAAATAGTTGGATAATACTTGAGAAAAAGTTTGTGTTTTTAAAAGTCTTTTTTTCTTATAAAGATGTGGGGTACAATTCAGGGTTAGGTATACAAACGCTGATTATGCGGGTACCCTAGTGGATGAGGTGTGCCCCACCCTCCCCTGGCAGTTGCCCTCAACTGCCAGTCCCAAGCCCCCTCCCCTGACGGTTTCCCACTCCTGCCAATCCATTTCTTAGAGTATTATAATTGTTAAGTCTTTTCCAACAATGACCAAATACCAACAATGATACCAAACTTCCTACATTCTCTCAATTAGATAGAGAGAGAGAAAGAATGAGAATGTAGGAGGTAGTCATGAGAAAGCTAGAGAGAGGGTGATTACATGTTTCTTCTCCTCTGCGTTCCGTGGATAAGGGAACATTTTGTTCCTGATATGCCTTTTAAAATCCCTTTGGTAATTGTTCTTTCATGGGCGGTCTACCAATAGTCAAACGTTTTATGGTCTTCAATACTCTCCAAAAGAAACAGATTCTTTTAAACCATTATGTTCTTCAGAAGAGGTTATCCTCTTCACAGTTCTCTGTTTGGTTCTGGATACAATTCAAACATGAAGAGGAACAGAATTTAGGATGACTGATCTGGATACCTATTCAAGCCAAACCAGGTGGTGCCTGCTTGCTCTCTAGCCCATGTGGTTCATCAATGGATTATTTTGTTCTTGTGCCTGAAATTTTACTTTTGCACCTAATAACCCTTAGAATAAAGTCAAATCCCCTGCAATACTCTACAGAGCTCTGCCCCATCCAGCCCCTGACTACTTCTGCATTCTTTCTTTCTTACAGCCTGTTTCACTAGAACCCAGCTACTAAATTCTCATCATCTTCCGCAAATTTCCAATCTTGTTCCCACCTCTGGGTGTTTGTACCAAGTCCCTCCTATTTTCACATGCCTGACTGCTTTTCAGACTCCGGATTTTGGATTAGATAGGCTTCCTCAAAAATACCTTTCTTATCACTGTGTGTCAAACACGGCATCTTCCAGTAATTCTCTCCCTACGTTCCACTACCCACCTTTATTCTCTTGGTAACTCTGAAAGCTGCTTGAAATGTTACCATTCTTAATATCTACCCACGTTTTGAAAATTCTGCCTTTCCCCCACTGAAACAGCAGCTCCATGACAATAGGGACTGTGCCTATGTTGCTCTTTGACTTGCAGTATGTGCTAGCCAAACAGATAAATGAAGGAAAAAAGAAAAATCAAACAACCTCTCTCTCAATTTTAAACTTAAAGTGTTCTCCGAGAGTCTGAGGAATTATCACTCTGAGGTGTGGTGTGTGTGTGTGGGGTGTGTGTGTGTGTGTCTTTATAATGTTGTCTTTTAAATAAACTTATAAAACATATTTACTCTAAGATAAGAGTTTTCTATCTATAGTTACTTATATTTAATGTCCTTTAATTTACTAAAAAAGTATTCACTTGCCATATATGTCTCTTATTTATTGAATGAATTTAACTACACTATTGCCTTTTATCTGTGGTTTTCCTTTTCACAGTTTTGGGTACCTGCTGTCAACAATGGTCTGAAAATGTTAAATGGAAAATTCCAGAAATAAACAATTCATAAGTTTTAAATTGCTCACTGTTCTGCGTAGCATGATGCAGTTTTGTGCCATCCTGTTCAGAACCTGAATCCTTTGTCTAGCATATCTGTGTTTAAACTCTCCCCATCTGTCAACCACTCAGTAGCTGTGTTGGCTGTCAGATTGACTGTTGCACTATCACAGGGCTTGAATTCAAATAATCCTTATTTTACCTCATAATGACCCCCAAGCACAAGAATAGTGATATTGGCAATTTAGATATGCCAGAAAGAAACTAGAAAGTGCTTCCTTTAAGTGAAAAGGTGAAAGTTCTCGACTTAATAAAGAAAGAAAAAAATGTATGCTGTGATTGCAAAGATCTATGGTAAGAGCAAATTGCTATGGTAAGAGCAATTATGAAGAAAGAATAGAAATGTGCTCATTTTGCTGTCACGCCTCAAGCCACAAGTTACAGCACTGGTGTGCAATTAGGTGCTTAGCTAAGATGGAAAAAAAACTGTGTGGGTGACATGAACAGAAAATGTGTTCTGATTAGCAGCAACGTGTTTCACCAGAAAGCGTCTATCCTGTACGAAGATTTTAGCAAGGGATCCCTTAGAACAAGTGACCCCATGCCTTTTACTGCAAGGAAGGGATGGATACCAGGTTCGGGAACACAGAAGGTCACTAGTGGACAGTGCTACACCCCAGTGCCCGTGTCATTCCCCTCAATTCATCTCATCACGTAGGCACTGTATTACCTGCAGTGTCACAGGAGGAAGTGGAGAACAGCACAGGAAAATAAGTTGAGAGAGCGAGGCCACGTCTGCATAACTTTTATGACAATATGTAGTTATACTTGTTCCATTTTATTATTAATGATTGCTGTTCCTCTTTTAAGGCACCTAATTGACAAACTTTCTCACAGGTATGTATCTATAAGAAAAAGCATACTATATATAAGATTAGGCAATATGTGATTTCAGGCTTCAGTAGGGTCTTGGAACACATCTTCCTCAAAGAGAGGGGTCGACTGCATATCATCATTTTTATGATTATTTAATATGTCGATGACAGTAAAGAAAATATAACACTGTCTCCATTGATAAGCAGTAAAGATTAAGAAACAATAGAAAGGGGAGGGGAGCATACCTCATCAACAAGGGTGCCTGCATGATCAATGTTTGTATACCTAACCCTGAATTGTACCCCACATCTCTAAATAAATTTAAAAAAAAGAAAGAATAGGATTAAAAGCAAAGGTTGAAATGTAGTGTACAAGAGAAAAGGGACACACACAGTCACATCTCTAAGCTGTTTTATTATGCTTATTATGTTTTATGTTTTACTGTGCTTATACTCACAGATACATACACACACACCTACATATATACTGACCATGAAAATTATATAAAATCATCATCAAATGGAATCAAGTGTTTTAAATATATATACATATAAATATATATATAAATATTTGATAACTAATGAGAGTTTTAAAATGTTCAGATATTATTAAGTAACACTCAAAGTAGTTTTGTGAGAGAAAAATAAATAATCTTTTTTCTTCCATGAAAAGTGTTATATATTAATTACAAAAAATTCATTAAATATCTTTTATGCTGACTTAGTACAATATAATCGGTAACTCACTATTGTGATCAGTAACTCAATTCTGAAATGGAAGGGAAAAACATTTATTTTGGCTCTAACTGAAACCATCAACAGAGCACCGTGTTGTTCTTTATTTTTCCCCCTTCATCTCCTAATACCTTGAGGAACTCAGGACACTGAGACTGAAGGAAGATATGAGGGAACCAAACCTGAGGTCAAAGATAATCGTGACCCTTGAGAGTTAGTCTTGTCTTCTTATCTTTTTTAATAAGGGCAAAAAGGTATTACTCATTGTTTATGTATCGCTCTCTGCCACAGTGCCACTCATGAAGGCTCCCCCTAGGTCCATTCCTCTTAACCTCTGCAAAAACGGAGCTTGCAGTGCAGAAACTGGCACTGCTGCTTGCTTTTACTCAGAACTTCCTCTCTTCTGGGACGCCTTATTTCTATCCGAGTGCTTCCATCTGGACTTGTCTGCCTGCCCTGTCAGGGGCCATTTGAGAAGAACTCTCCACCTGGCTTTTGCTCTCCATATTGTCTCTGGATAAGTCTTAGGATCAGGATTGTCTCGGTGCCCTGTGGTCTCAGGCCAGGTTTCAATGACAGGCCCAGCAAGAGTTTCCAGCTAATCAGCGAGGGAAAAGAAGCCACAGTTAAACCCTAAGGTGATGAATTCAGAGAATTTCGAACTAAGCCATCATTGCTGTTATTTGGGAAACCAGTAGCATCGAGCCCAGTTCTTCCTTCTTATCATTGTGGACTAAATTAGGTAGGGTCAGTAAAATGGAGAAGATGAAATCTGAGTCAGACCTTAAGGAAGGGTAGGATGAAGTCCAGCATAAAGGAGGGATAACACACATCAGATGGAGGTAAATAAGCCAGCCAAGGCACAGCATGAACAAAACACGTCCAACAGACAGTCTTGGGAAAGCAGCGCTTTAAAGACTGCAAAAATTGGCTAGACCAACCTGTGAGACATTTTGAATGCTGGCCTTTTGACACTCTTATAAACTGTTCTTTCACTTTCTCCAAATTATTGTCTGAAGACCACCTGTATCATACTCACCATATAAACCTATTGTATAAGTTCCTGAAGCTGATGGCGGGAAATATGGCTTTGTTTCAAGTTCAACAGTTCTTTCTTATTTGAGAATAAATACTGTAAAGTAATCATTTTTAAACATTTTTCTTAGCAGTCAACCATCATATGTTGAAACTTAGTACATAAAACAAATACAAGCCATATTTGCATGGTGTGTGTGTGTGTGTGTGTGTGTAGGGGGCTCTTGGAATCCCTGAAGCTCTCCGTTATTACCAAAAAAAGTGCTATAGTTAGTAGGAGAATCACCAAGGAGTCTTATGAAGACAATGAGGTTTTTAAAAAGATGAACAGTTATTGGAGTGTGAAAGAGACTCAATGTAAAAGGTACAGCTGAAGACTAGTGTAACATTAATCTGCCACTTCAAAAACAAGTGTGCAAGAAATGCCAAGTGACTTCAATTGATTTGACTCAACTACATTTCACTTTAAGAGGCCCAGAGTATCTACCCAATAGTAAGGTTAGTCTTAATCATCACTGGTCATCTCTTTCCAAACCTACCCCATATTCACAGGAAAGGCTTGGAATCTAAAGCAAAGTGATCATTACAGGGACGCCTCTCTGGTCTTGGTCCATTCCACTCATTGCACTGCCAGTATGCTCACAGAACAAATATATAGGGTGCTTAAAGTCCAGTGTCTCTGAATGTCAATATAAATGACTGAATGAGGATTTCTGATAAGTCTATCCTCCATAAAAGCAAGGAAAAACTGACAAAATTATCAGAATTAACTAATTCAGAAGTCTGGAAATTGACCCAAAACTTGTACCAACCCAGACAGCACTAGTGATTCATAAGAGAAGGAAGGAAGGAAGGAAGGAAGGAGGGAAGGAAGGGAGAGAAGGAGGGAAGGAGGAATGAAAAGAGGGAAGGAAAGAAAAAACAAAAGCTCTGTCTCAGTTCTTACAGTAATCTTTCTGACATTTTAACTTGCCCACGTCCCATCCCTATGCTTCAGCTTCACGATAATCTTGAAAAACAAGAACCCACATTTGTAGTGAAAACCAGCAGCATGGAAACCACCAGAAGAGGAGGTCAGAGCTCTTTCGAAACCTAGTTCTCTGAAAATTGCCATTACTTCACTTATCTTAAGTGGTCATTCACTGGAAGATCTTACTTTCAAGACTGTCTATATTTGACCTGTCTCAGAGTTGACCCAGTGTGAAAAGCCTTCCCCTTCTCTCTTTCTGCCCAAAAACCTTTCCCTGTGAGGTGTTATCAAAATAAATTACTGACAATTATCTACTTTGTTGTTACCTTTGTGGATAAGCACTGAAGAAAATCTTAGATTAACCAAACTGTTTCAAAAAGTAAAGTTGAGAAATAAGATGGCCATAGGAGAGATCTAAAAATTTTTTTATGTATTCCTAAAAATCTAGGATAGATCACAGGCACGTATATGGACATTGATACTTTGTGTAAACAGGAAGTCAAAGACAGAGTTGTCAACTGCCTGGCTAAGTGTTGAAGGTGTACCTAAAATGCATACAGAGCACCATTTCAAAGACTGGGAGACTCATTGGTTTAAGGAACTTAAGGACATCCAAGTACTGAACAGAGAAATGAAAAAGAAAATATGCATGTGTCTTTGTTTTCATTTATTATTTTATATACTATTAAAAGACAAGTGCACAGTAAAACAATTATAAATCGAAGTTAGTAAGCACACAATATATAACGATGTAGTTTGTGTCAATAACAGCATAAAGGAGGTAGGGGACTGAGCTATCTAAGAGCAAAGTTTCTGATACTATTAAAATTACTTAATATGAAATCAAACCTGATTGTTAAAAATTGAGATGTCACTTATAATCCCTAAAGCAACCACTAAGAAAATAACTCAAAACATATATAGTACAAAAAAAGAAAAAGGAGTTAAAATGATACATCAAAAATCTATTTAACACAACAGAAAGTAGTAATGTAGAAAGAGAGGAAGAAAAAGCATAAGAGATACAAAACAAATAGCAAAAAGACAGATTTAAATTCAATCTCTCAGTAGTTACATTGAAAGTAAATGAATTAAACTCTCCCATTAAAAGGCAGAGAGTGGAAGAATGGTTAAACAAGTATTATCCAGCTATATGTTTTCTATGAGAGACACACTCTAGATTCAGAGACACAAACAGATTGAGAGAAAAAGAATAGGAAAATATACACCATGAGAGCAGTAGCCAAAAAGAACTGGAATGTCTATACTAATATCAGAAAAAAACAGACTTTAAGACAAAATGTTTTACTAGAGACAAAGATAATGATAAGATAGTCAATCTACCAAGAATATATAATAATTATAAACATATATATGCATCTAACAAAAAAGCTCCCAAAAATTAAACTAAAACTGACAGAATTGAGGGAAGAAACAGAACATTCAACAATAACTGGAAGCTTCCATATTAGATAATGAATAGAACAACTAGGTAGGTAATCAGCAAGGAAACAGAAGACTTAAACAATACTATATACCATCTAGACTAAACTGATGACTATGGAACATTTCACCCAACAAGAGCAGGTTATACATTCTTCTCAAGTGCATATGGAATATTCTGAGTTCAGACCATATAACAAGCCCTAAGGTAAGGTTCAATAAATTTTTTAAAAATTTAAATTATACAAAGTATGTTCTCTGACCACAATGGAATGCAGTTAGAATTTAATAATAGAAAGAAACTTGAAAAAAAAATCACAATTGTGGAAATTAAGCAAAACATCCCTAATTAAAGAACGGGTTAAAAAAAAAGAAATCACAAGACACATTTTAAAAACACTTTGCAATCAATTAAAATTAAGCACAGCATACCAAAATTTATGGGATACAGGTCAAGTAGTGCTTAGAGAGGAAATATAGTTATATACACCAGTATTTTTAAAAAGATCCCAAATCAGTAAATTTCATCCCTTAAGAAATTAGAAAAAGAAAATCAAACTGAACCAAAAGCAAACTGAAGGAAGAAAATCATAAATATTAAAAAAGAAATGAATGAACTTTTAAAAATTAGTGAAACTAAAAGTTGGTTCTTTAAAAAACTCAGCAAAATTTAAAAAACCTTTAACTTGACCCTTCAAGAAAAAAAGAGAGAATATAAAATTACTAACATGACAAATAAGAATGGGGTACAACTATTGACCTCACAAAGGAATAAATAGAGATGGAAATAAAAGGGTTGCATGGTAACCAAGGAATAAAAAAATTAGGTTTGAATTGCTCATTTGAAATTTATATTGATGAATGCAATTAGGTAATTGAGGCAAAAGCTTAGAGAGGCAATAGTTAAAGAAAAAAGGTGTATGGAAAGAGGGTGTATTTTTTTAAATGTCTAATATTTGGAAGAGATCAACGAAAACAAATTAAAATAGTTTAAAATAAATGGAAATGTATTGGTTCTCTCTCTCTTTTTCTCTTTCTCTCTCTCACTTTCTACCTGTCTTGACCTTATTTTTTCCATTTCTTCAGTACTGTACTTTTTGAAAGGAAATTGCTATGCCATATCAACTGAGGAGTGAACAGGTATGTTCCACCTCCTTGAGGAAAGTTTCTGTGTAAATTATCTGGGATTTTCTTGAAGAGATTTGTCTTTTCTTCTCCATTAATTTATTTATACCATCATGTGTCTGTATGGGCTCTTGGATATTTACTTTACACTCAGAGCTAAGATCCAGTTTTTCTTTATTCTGTTGCTCACATTGTTCCAGTTTTGGCTGTTGGATGATTTTTTTAGTTGACTTCTCTGTGTCTCTTTGACATATACCCTTTGTCATGGGGTTTGAATTGTTTTCTTTTGTTGTTGTTTTGTTTGCTTTTTGCTTGTTTGAGCACTTTCTTACTTTTTAGCATTATGTAATGTGCCAGGCTTATCTTGTATATTTCCCACCCTGGTTCTGGAATCCACAATTCATACAAAAAGCCTTGGTTCCTAGTATTTTGACACCAAAATCCTGGTTGTTTGTATGTTTATTGCTACTATTATTTCTTCTAGGTCCTGTCAGGTATGAGAACAAGGAAACATCTGCATGTATACTATCCTATGTATATATGTCAATCTACAAATAGTTCTACATGTAACCTTCAGTATCTGTATAAGCTAAATGTAAGTTCATACTGATGTTTATTATGCTTATATTTTGAAATATTAGAGGATATCTTGAGATACAAATGGACACAGAGGAGAGAAAGGAAAATGCAGACATCGATGCTTCAGAACACTGCTGACCAATGGAAATATAATGTGAAGCACAAATGCAAGTCACATACATAATTTTAAGTTTTGTATCCACATTTCAAAAGGAAAAAGTAAATAATAAATATTAATGTTAGGAATATTTTGTCAAATCTAGTATGTAAAAAATATTAGCATTTCAACTGTGGTATTAGCATGTTTCGAGTGTTCAATAATCACTGCAGCCAGTAGCTACTATAATGGATGAACATTTTAGGGAAAAATAGAAACTAAGATAATTTTCCAAGAAGTTTAAATGAATTGTAGTGTAGTGTAGGAAAGTTTCAGAACTTTCTTTCAACTTAAATTTCTTCTCTAGAATCCTATCAAGTCATATAAATTTATAAAAATATTTAAGATCTTTTAAATTAGACGGAAGAGAAAACTTCTGTTTATACTTAGCACTATAAAGCTTAAAACATTAAATATTTTATCCTCTTGTTTTGTAGTTTAAAAAAAATTAATTTATTTCAAAAGTACCCAAGATGATGCTGAGCAAGATAATGGTAGTCAAGTTTTTTAATCTCCCCATATCTTCTCTCATAAAAAATAAAATAACTAAGACAGTAACACTGACACGGTGCAATATCTATAGAAAAACGAGGTGGCTATTTATCCTCATGTCTCCAGTATATGAATGGGTAAGAACAGACAAAAGATAAGAAGATCTATATTAGCTGCGTAAGAAGAAGGAAGGACCAAACACAAGTAGAGGAAAGACTAGGACTTCTGTAGGCTCTGAGATCTGGATAACTCCAGAATCAGCAGATCATTTTGAGAACTGCACAGAAACAAAAGCAGACTGTGCAGGGTCCAACTCACTGGTAAGTGCAAGTGAACTTCTACCTTCAGAAGGTATTTAGTTAGTTGCCTCCTTATAAACCAAACCGATTAAAACTTTGTTCAGGGAAAAACAATCCTGAAGTGAGGAGAAACTGCCAAAAGCATAATCCAAGTTGAGCAGGTCAACAGTATCAGGAAACAAAGGAAAGAGAAAGCTAATATGAGGCCATATTTGTAAACTTTGTAGCAACAGAAGCAGGAGACATGGAGACAGGAAACTGTGCTGTCATAGTCTACCAGTCCTTTCTAAGGATTTATTTTTTTATTTTAATTTTACAGATATGGGGTACAATTCACGGTACAGGGCCTGAATTGGGCCTCGCTTTGGTTCCCACTTCGCCTGATTTGAGATCAGCTATGCTTATTGATGCTATGTACCTCCCACAACCCTCCCCGGCAGTTTCCCGCTACTGCCAGTCAGTTTCTTACATTGTTATTACAATTGTTCAGGGTCCGCTTATGAGTGAGAACACGTGGTACTCAGTTCTTTGTTTTTGTGATAGATCACTGAGTATGATAGACTCTTAATTCATCCACGTTGCTGCAAAGTCCATAATTTTGTCCTTCTTTATGGCTGCATAATATTCCATCATGTATATGTACCACATTTTCTTTATCCAGTCCACTTTCAATGGGCAGCACGGTTGGTTCCATTTTTTTGCTATTGTGAATAATGTTGCAATAAACATGAGTGTGCAGGTATCTCTTTTAGAAAATGATTTGAGTTATTCTGGGTATACTCCTAGAATGGGGCTTACTAGGTTGTATGGAAGGTCAATTTTTAGTTTTTTTAAGAATCACTACACTGTTTCCCACAGAGGTTGTACTAGTTTACACTCCCACCAGCAGTGAAGGCGCATTCCTTTTCCCCTACATCCTCTCCAGCATCTGCTGTTTTTGAATTATTGATGATGGTCATTCTGACTGGAGTTAGGTGGCATCTCTGTGTAGTTTTAATTTGCATTTCTTTGATGATTAATGAGG
>CAUYQG010055288.1:0-16714 GCA_963574415.1 Tarsius wallacei | reverse complement strand
TGGTGACAGCCATGGCTCAAAGAGCACATGGCCACACCAGAGTCTAGCAAGGCAATGGCTGCAACGGCGGTGGCAATGGCCTAGCAATGGCTGAAAAACGAAATATATTCATGGGTCCTTTTTTGTAACACCAAAGGTTTAGAATGGCGAGCTTTTTTTTTTTTTTACTCTGAGAGCACTAGACAGACTGGTGGTCCAAAGGGAGACAGCAGTGGATTACTTTTTAAACCACCTGGCTATCCTCATTCCCCCTGATCTTCTCCTCTCCCCACACCATCCCCTGCTGTCACTTATCAAGACTGTCCTGGTCCCATGGAATTCCATTCATTCTTCATCAGGGCTTTGACCTCCAACCAAACAAGCAAGGTACATTCTGGGAGAGTGCCGATGCCAAGGCATGGGGGTGCAGAGGAGGAAACAATCGATGCTCCAGGACTTTCCCACACTTAGGGGGATCAATTTTATTGGTGTTTGGACACCGTGTGTCAAGGCTGGTCAGATGGAAGCCAAAGGCTCTGTGGGGGTGGGGGCTGACAGAGGCAGCTGCTGGGGCTTCAGTGATGGGACAGCTTCCTGGAAGGCGTTCTTTGTCTACTGGACAGCTCATTCAGAGAAAATTGCATGTCCCCTCTGCCCACCGAGATTCTGAGGGGCCTCCTTTTTCTCTGAAATGTGACAAAGACCCCAAGCAAAGTTCCCAACATGCCCTCCCTACACCTCAGAAACCACAAGGAAATATGGGTTGGTTCTAGAAAAAGGCAGCTGACTAGGGCATTGGGTCTTGCCTTCATGAGTATATTAAAACTGTTGATGTAGCTGCCTTCTCTCAATTATCCCAGAGCTGTTTATCCCCATGAAGTCTTGTCCAGATCATCCGCATTATCTCTTTCTTTGGCAATTCTCTGGGAGAGTGATGATTGTAGCTCTCATCAGAGGTAAGCAGAAGGTGAACTCAAACCAGTCAGGCTGCTACCTGTAGCGTGTATAGACAGAGAAAGAGGTTGAAACTGCTGCTTCAGTGAAGACCCTTGATGCTGTTCCTCCCACTCAAGCACACCAGGTTATGCCACACCCATGTGCCTTGTTCGTGCTGCTTTCTGTCTCCATGGCACTCTGGGCCCCCCGTGCCATCTACTGAACGTCCCTCCTTATAACAGGACACAGCTAGTATCTCCTCTGTGAAGCTGTCCCTGACGTGCCCTGGCAAGTTACCTCTCTCTCAACTCTGTTCCCACTCTGCCAGAAACAAAGTGACTAGAATGCTCCATTGACACGTCAGCTCTTCTGAAGGCAGATCCGTCTTTACTTGACTCATCTGCATATCCCAGATTACAGCACAGCACAGTAGGTAGTGTATATTAGGCATCCCATAATTATCTGATGAGCCCATGAATCTGGAGATTTTTTTTTTTTTAGTTGGAGTCTCACTCCATGGCCCAGGCTGGAGTGCAGTAGCATGCTCACGGCCACCCCAGCATCAACCTGCTGGGCTCTGGCAATCCTTCTGCCTCAGCCTTCCAAGGAGCCAGAACTACAGGCGTGTACTACCTCGCCCGGCTAAGTTTTTGGTTTGTTGGAGAGATGCAGTCTTGCCAAGTTGTCCGGGCTGGTCTCGAACCCACAGGCTCAGGCAATCCACTCGCCTCGACCTCCCAAAGTGCTGGGATGACAGGCTGAGCCACCAAGCCCTGCTGAATTTGTAGATTTTTATTATCAAGACTCTTTCTAGTTCCTATAATTCCAGAAACCAAGGCCTTAAGTGAATGCAAATGCTTCACTAGACCAACATGTTGACTCCATGAAGCTGGTATGCTCCTTCAGATATTCATTCAGGCGCTGTTCTGCCTAACCCCCGAACACAACCTCAGCCCAGCTGTGCGGAAGCTTCTAGTACCTACATGGCTGGACATGGAACTCTTGGCATCGCCGCCCACAACTCTGCAGGCTGCAATCTACCTCTTCCCACACCAACCCCACTCTCTCCGCCCCAAGCAAGAGGACCGTGCAAACAAGAGTGAAGGCCTAGAAAATCTCAAGTCCCCGTGACTCACATGCCAGTGCGAGGCCATGCTGACCTGACCTGCAGGCTTCGTATTAAATCAGCCTCTTCCTGATACCAAACGTCCTTATCGGTGACTAGCACATCCCGTAGTGATCCAGAAATATGCCACATGCCTGTGTAATGTAGTAAGCTAGTGTTTCTCGGCTCCTAAACTTCCTGTGTCTTGCTCTGGGATGCAGAATGGCACTCTGCAATTCATATTTCTCGTTTGCTAGCTGCTTCCTGGTCAATTCTGGCAATGGGGTGGGCGACCAGGGGAAGACTGAAATCAGGAGAAGGGAGAATGTATTCCCTTTATCCCTTTTAATTGTTGTTCCCTCCCATGCCACCTAGCAGCAGCACTTTATACTTATAGGAACAGTCAGAGGCAGCCTCCATCTCCGCGAGTCAGCCTTCAACTGCTTTCTCAAAGGGACAAGCTCTAGGAAAGCAATATCACTCTCTCCTCAGAGATCTGAATTCCAGCTCTATTCGGCCTCTCCGCCGAGCTCCTGAGATGCCATTAGCAGCCATACAGACTCTCCTCCTCAGAGGTTTGGGCTGCAGCTCCTCAGGGCCCTTCCTCTGATCTTTAAGGTTCCAGTAGCCCAGGTTTTTCCCTTGTTCTCCAGCCCTTGGTGGGTAGCTTCTTCCTGCAGCTACTTCTCTCTGTTTCCTTACTGTGAGCATCTCGTTCTTTCAGCCCTCTGACGCTTATATCACCAACTCCCTATATTAAATTCCCTCTGTTTGCATTCTGTTTCCCTGTCTGTGCCTTGACTAATACAATATCCCCGAATTCTTTCTGGTTGTTTCCTAAGTGAGAAATCTGAGAATCAACTCAACATATTCTTAGTTCCAAAGGGTAGCAGAGTCTCATATCAGTAAGTATGTCACTGTTTTGTTTTTTTTTTTATACGAGTTGTCCAAATAACCTTGGGCAAGTCTATAACCTTCTAGGAGGTTTCTACTCTTGAAACCATAAGCAGAGCAGATACTCTTAAGTCCTTGTTCTGTTCTAAAAATGCAGGAAAAGACAGTCTAAGGTATATGTTAGGAAGATACCATGATCAATACAAAACTACTTTGAATATCAACAAGCTCTAAAGACACTTTCTAGTTTTATTTCCATAGGCTCTATTTTTCCGTCTGTACAAAGTACACAGGAACTATTCCAGATTAGCTTTGTGAAGGACTCACACCTTGACAGGAAGAGTTTTAAATCTCCCATTTCCTTTATTGATAAGAGCGCACTCACCCATTTTCATAATAAGATTCACTCTCCATGTTGCAGTGCCAAGTTGTCCATCATCTCTGCTGAAGGAAGTATATATAGGGGGGTGTCAGTTTTGAGCAAAGGATAAGAAGTAGAGGACAGGGAAATGGCAGGTTAGGATAGTAAGAATATATTTCTTTCATGTCTGGAGCCATACCAAGGTGTTTCATTCCCATTAAAAATGGCTAGATCTGGAAGAAACTTGACAGATTAGTGGAAGGTAAGGGTGGGGGAAAGAGGCGGCACCATCAATTGCTAAAGTTGGCCCCACACAGGTTTCCTCATTGTTTTGCCAATTGGTTTTGCAATAAATTGGAGGAAATTTGGCGACATATTCAACCGGGGCATGGACAGTGTATTGGGACCAAAATAAACAACTGGGAAGAACTTGGCAGTTTCTCGTTGGATATTTCAGAAATGAGTTATGAGACATCAAGTTGTGAGTTACTTCTTCTTATAAGTTTATATAACAAAAATTAAAACAAGGCCACAGATGACAAGTTTTGCTCTTAAAATTTGGGAGACAAATATCAAACAGTAAATCCATTTATGAAACACACAAAGACATGGATAAAAAACAATAGAGTCAAATATTTAAGATGACATAGTATACAGTCAACATGTTGCACTCAAAGGCTTTAGCCCAGAAACTTCACATGCAGAAACTATTCAGAACTTCTAGTAACTGAAGATATTTTTTTTCTGGAAAGTGATATTCCTGAGACCCAGCCATTACTACATTTTCTTGAACAAGTATTTATTAATTAACAGAGATTTTTTTTTTTTTTTGAGTAGGAGTCTCATTCTGTTGCCCTGGCTGGAGTAGAGTGGCACGCTTATGGCCACCACAGCCTCGACCTGCTGGGCTCAGGCAATCCCTCCACTTCAGCCTTCCAAGTAGCTGGAGCTACAGGCATGCACCACCACACCTGGCTAATTTTTTTTTTAATTTGTTGTAAAGATGAGGTCTCACCAAGTTGCCCAGGCTGGTCTCGAACTCCTGGACTCAGGCAATTCTCTCACCTCCACCTCCCAAAGTGCTTTATGTGCCATGAACCCTTTTGAAAATTTGATGAAGTCTATGGCTTTCTTTTCAGAATTATATATCTAACTGCATAACTTGAGACACATAAGATTATAAACATAAATTATACTGAAATGCAGTTGTATAAATATTTAGAAAATAAAATTGTGATATATAATATATATGCTCCTTTATTAATGAACACAATAGCAAGACCTTAGGGTGGGTCTACTAATTACCATAATTTTGAAGTAGTGAGGAATGTAGATAATATTTTGAGATCTTTGCAACATAGCAGTGTGATATGAAAATCACAGTGTGATATAAAAGCTACTATCATGGCTTGTTTCATACATTTATAATCTAAATTAAAAGTCAGAAAAAATAAGGATAAAATTTTTCCCTATCTAATTCAAGGACCCCCTGAATTCTATTAATCTATCTTGTGGGGGGGGGGTCTTTGGACACTGAAGTAAGGATCTATGGCCAACTCTTAGACCTAAGTATTCAGATGATTTTTAAAGAGTCCCTTTTCCTATTTGCTTAAAAGATTTACTCCAAACAAATGGCTTCTTGCTACCATAAATCAGGTAATACCACACCCTTGGTAAAGATTATTGTTGATTCTCTTTTGTCTATATTATGCTCTAAGTTTTTCATGTCATATTTCTATGTCACAGCCACAACAGGAAGCAGATGGCACATTCAAAAAGGATAGTTTGAGAAGGGTTTATTTACAAAGGTGTGGGTATACAGAAGTCACAAGAAGCAATGCAGTTACCTTGAGCTTGTTATTTTCAGACATAAAGGGACAAGAGGAGGCAGCAGTTACCTGCCCCTAAATGGACTAGTTGAGTTGACCCGCTTTAGAGAGTCAATAACCTTCAGCTGGGGAAAGCAGCCAACCCAAAATGAATTCTCTGCAGGGAGCAAATGGAGTAAATGCCCTGAATTCATTCTCTTTCCTCCAGTCTCCTACCAGGGCTCTCCACTGTGTGAACCCAATCAGAAGCCAAAGAGCAAGGGAAGCCATTGATGTTCTTCCTAGGACAAGGTGGACAATGGTAGAAAGTGATCTGGAGGGACAAATGGAAAAAATTGAATACAGCATTGAAGATAATTCACCCTCGGGCCCTCTTCCCTCCATCTCTCCCACCCCTTATTTACAGACAGCCTTCACCATGGACATCCCAAAGCTTCTTTCAGTTGTCCACCCATCAATGTGATCTAAACTAGTAGG
The DNA here is from genome assembly GCA_963574415.1 of Tarsius wallacei. Lineage (NCBI taxonomy): Eukaryota > Metazoa > Chordata > Mammalia > Primates > Tarsiidae > Tarsius > Tarsius wallacei. Next base: position 11,133 of record CAUYQG010055288.1, on the reverse strand, counting down.
CTATTAGCCTCTTTTTCTAGGTGAGTTCCTGATTGTGTCCTTACTTAATCTTTAGGATCAAGATCAAATGTCATCTCTTCTCAAAAGTCTCCTCCAATATTCCAAGGCAATTTTAGTCAATGCTACCTATGTGTTTCCCCAGCACATTGCATCACTGTGACATTTCCCTAAGAGCATGAGTCCTGAAGGGTGTTGTCAGATGGAGCATGAAATAACATTTCACAGGGATCATTAATGGAATGAAAGGGGATAGCTTTCTCCATTGCAGTATTTACCAAATTCTTGTATACTCTAGATGGAAAATTTTAGAAGGGAATAGATAGCAGTGGAAGGGAGAAGCAAAAATATGGAGAGTTTGTGCCCTGCCCTTATTAGGTACAAGATACTTCAGAAGTACAATGTATTTAATTGTGTAAATACACGGAGAACAAGATTCTTCTTCTGAGTCACGATCCTGTTCTCATAGGACAAGCTCTGAGGAACACACATATTTAAAACAGGAAAATATCAGTTGCATGTAGCTTCAATAGCAGCAAGAAGGTTAGGCCAACCAGTTTGTAAGGAGTGAAAAAGTCTAAGAGACCAGATGGGACAGAGACAGGAAGCCGGAGAGATGAGGACAAAAGTTTGTTGGTTACATCAGCTATTCTAATCTACATTTGTCTAAGAATTATTTTTGTAAGTGACTATTTTACATTGTTCATGTATCATTTCTTTTTTCCGGTAAAAATCTGTTTAAAGAATGGTCTTTTAAAATGTTTGGGTTCTCTTGGTGTACAGAACATCATAAAACGTCTGTTAAACTTAAATGCTTATCACTAAGTGAAAGAAACCAACCAGAAAAGGCTACATACTGTATGATTCCAACTCTATGACATTCCAGAAAAGGCAAAAGTGTGGAGACAGTAAAAAAATCAGTGGTTGCCAGGGGTTGAAGGGAGAGAAGGATGAATATACAGAGCACAGAGGACTTTCAGAGCAGAAACTACTCTGTGTGAGACTATAATTGTGAGTATATGTCATGATGCATTTGTCCAAACCCATAGGACATACAACACCAAGAGTGAGCCCTAATGGAAACCACGGACTCTAGGTGATAATGATGTGTCAGTGTAGTTCCATTGATTGTAAGGAATGTACCACTCTGCAGGGCATGTTAATCACGGAGGAGGCTGAGCATGTGTGGGGATGGGGGGTGTATGGGAACTCTCTGTCCTTTCTGCACAATTTTGCTGTGAACCTAAAACTGCTCTAAAAAACAAAGTCTAGGCTGGCTGCAGTGACTCAAGCCTATAATCCCAGCAATCTGGGAGGCTGAGGTGAGGGGATTGCCTGAGTCTATAGGTTCAAGAACAGCCCGGGCAACTTGGCAAGACCTCGTCTCTACAATAAAACAAAAAATTATCAGGGCATGGTAGTACGTGCCTGTAGTTCTGGCTACTTGGAAGGCTGAGGTGGAAGGATTGCCTGAGCCCAGCAGGTCAATGCTGGGTTGGCCATGAGCGTGCCACTGCACTCCAGTCTGGGCGATGGAGTGAGACTCCAACTCAAAAAAACAAAACAAAACAAAAAAATCTAATTGTTTTCTTTAAGGAGCAAAGGAAAGAGAACAATTAAAAAAAAAAAGTCTCTCCTCATACTCCCCAACTTCCAGAAGGAAGATGGAACCCACCATGGCTGAGCACAACTGCACCCGTGTCCCTGAGAGGGAAGCATGTCATCAGTACATAGCTTTGTTTTTCTGTGTTTATTTTGTTTTGATTTTTTAAAGCATAAGTTTCATAATTTTATTTTAAAATAACCATAGTTTACAAAATTAAAAAAAACAATTTAATGAGATGACTGGCATTGTTTAATATTTTTTGCAAATCTCTCTAATGTCTGACTTAATGGAGGTGGCTAGATTTTCACATCTGCTCCTGCATTTAATCTTATTATTTTGGCTGAAGTATATAAAGAAAATCCATTCTCACAAGATAAGTAGGTAGAAAAGGGAAAGCATTTTAATAATATTGTCAGATAGTTGTGGGTAGTATTTTTGATACTACGCCAAAACTCGACAAGGGGTATTTTTAAAAGATTAATTGCAATGTAGAATCTGAAACCATATCAGTAAACTCTTTTGTACTTAAATAAAATGCATTGGTCTACCTTGCATATTAAATTGATCATTTGCCCACACATGATGTAATATCATTTATAGTATATGAATTCCCTGAGTTACACAGATCTTTTTGAATATTTTCACATTTCACTCATACAATATTTTTATATTTTTGTATACCTAACCCTGAATTGTACCCCACATCTTTAAAATAAAAATAAAAAACAGAATATGGACAAAAATACAAAAAAAGCAGAGCAAACTGTTTTTTTAAATGTCTTTATGTGTAAATGTAGACTGCTCTATTCCTAGAGTTGTCTAGTAAGATAACCTAGGTCAGTGGCTAATTAAATAAGAATTCATCATGTAAACATTAAAAAAAAACAGCAAAAAGTAATAAATGATTAAATACTCCCAAAGCAAAAAAGTACATAGCTTTGATTCCGCTATGTCCTCCCCACTAGAATTGCATCCATCACAACTTTTTATTTCTCATTTCTAGTCAACAGGGAATTTGTTCATATAGCTTTTAACCCTGTGGTGCTCCCAATCCACTGAAATGCTCAACTCCAGATCATCAATGGTGCCTGAACTATCTTGGTCTCTGGTTGACACTATTTTTTATACATAGCTTGAGGAATATTCTTGAGGAGTCACTTGGCGATCATCGGACTAGAAATGCTTATTGTCATGTATGAATGCTTTCTTTCACTTCTTTGGTGGATGTCATGCGTGGGCTTTTAGGAGAGTTTTAAGTCAGAGGTGATTGCCAAAAAGCATGTGCTTGGAACAGCCTTGAAGCATGGTGTTCAGACCTGTCACACACAATAAGGAACTCCATCAGTGGCTGATCTGGTGTTGGCGAGGCCCTGAGAACCTCCTAAATTGCAAAAGTAAATTCACCTCTTCGAAGTGTGGTTCCCTACACTTAGGAAGACCTGAACAGTCCAGATGGCGGAGTTAATGGAAAACCAGTCTTCTTGCAACCAATTCAGAATTTCAAGTCTAGCAGACCCAGTGGTGGTTTGACCTCTTTTCTACTCAAGCTCACCAGGCAACAGGTAGGACTGAGCATGCTTGCATTTCCAAAACTGAGGATAAAGCAAAGGTAATGTGCAGTAATGAAAAATCCTTTAGGGGCACAGAAAATTTGGATCATTCAGTTTCTGCATGCAGGTCCTGACTTCTCTGCACCTTGAATTTTCTATCTGAAAGATGCACCGGGAAACCTGACTTCTAAGAATGTGGCATGGCGTGGTTAAAAGAAGAGGTCCCAACACCAGCTGAGAATTGCTCCTCCCCATGATAATTCACTCACACTGCTCTCTGGTCTCTTACTTTCTTCCCCTACCCATTTATGCTCTATCAACCCTTTACACTTGCATACAAGGAGCTACAAAAACTTTAGACCTGGATCTCTCGGGTCCTTTCTCAATTTTTTAGATATAGAAATGGTGAAACAACCAGTGCCTAGAAACTGCAATCCATCAACCTCAAGAATGAACTGCGACGTGTATGAAGGTGTGTGTACGTGTGTATATGCGTGTTTTCCAACTCACTTTATTCTTTCATGCTGGCTACTAGACTTACAAAAAGTACAGTCAACTTTGTTCATTACATTAACCTCTAATGGGGGGAGAGGAGAAGAAGATGACTAAATCTTAGCCATATTTATTTTTTCTCTGAATTAATATTGCAAAGTGTATCAGTGAAAGATTTTAACTGTCAACAAAAAATATTCCGTTTAAAGGGGCTTAAACAGTAAAGACATGTCAATAAGTCAGGAGGTAAGTGGCTTCAGGGAAGGTTATTCAGTAGCTCAATAATTGGTCTCTTTCCGACCCTTGACTTTCGCTAATGGTGGGCTTTATGTCTGCCCCAACATTATATTACTTCTCACATGGTCACATTCAAAGTAAAAAGGAAAGGCCTATTTTGGTGAATGCTTTTGTGCCATATTTAATAAGATCACCATCATCTTTCATATGCCAAGTTTAAGATATGCCCCTCTAAGCCAACCGCCAGCAAAGGGAAATCCAAGGGTATCATGGTTGATTCAAAAGGATCAAGTTTCCTTCCGGAGCATCCTCCTAGTCCACTTCCCTGACAACTTGGTGCCAGAACCTCAGTCAATCAAAGTGCTGCTGGAGGACATGGCAGGGACTGGACACCAGGTCAATAATCAACAGTTGCCTAGTTACAATATTTTTTCATTGCTTAAATGTACCTGCTTGAACACAAACTATATAAACATTCTTAACTGGATAACAGATAACATAGTTATCTGTGACTGGAACAGAAACCTACTGTCTATGTGCCAAGGGTTTGGAAGTCTTTTTTATAAGTTAACATAAATTTAAAACAAATTTTCTAGTCACTAACTTAAAAAAAAAAAAGCTATATCTGGGCTTTTAAAATCCTAACATTCTTAAAAACCTAATTTTCCCCCCAAAGATCTCCCTTTTGGTGGCCATAAGACTGAACTGCCAACCCAAGATTTAAACATCTACCATCAAAAGACTAAAGCTGGCAGGGCTGGGTGGCTCAGCTTTGGGAGGCCGAGGCGTGTGGATTACCTGAGCCTGTGGGTCGAGACCACCCCGCGCAACTTGGCGAGACCTCATCTCTACAATAAATCAAAAATTAACCAGGCATGGAAGCACACGTCTGTAGTTTTGGCTAGTTGGAAGGCTAAGGCGGAAGGATTCCCAGAACCCAGCAGGTCAACATTGAGATAGCTGAGAGTGTGCCCTGCACTCCAGCCTGGGCGAAGGAGTGAGACTCCAACTCAAAAAAAAAAAAAAAGACTAAAGCTAACCACCTCCCGACACTTCTGTTTTTGGCAAAAAAAAAAATCAAACACTGCTGAGATTGAAATAAATGTAACTAAACTAAGCTTATAATGTAGTAAAGTGGCGTGTGCATGTGTGTGTGTTTGTGTATTTATATGGCTCTGTGTGTACATGTCTGTGTGGGTGTTTGTATGTATCTATGTGTCTGTATCTGTGTATACACGTATACATATGTATCTGTATGTCAGTGTGTATGCACATATGTCTGTGTGTACATATGTATGTATGTATTTGTGTGTCTATGTGTACATCCATATATATCTGTGTGTCTGTGTGCATCTATGTGTCTGTACGTATCTGTGTCTGCTTATACATGTGTACATATGTATCTATATGATCATGCATACATACATATGTATCTGTGTGCATATGTATGTATGGATCTACGTCAGTGTCTGTATGTGTGTGGTTAAACTGCCCAAGCTGACGCACTTGCAATACAGCTTGCTGATGACTCTTTGAGTAAAGCCGTGCAATTCGAGTCCATTAGAACCCCAATCAGCAATAGCCTGAATTCAACAATTGCCTAGGTATTTTCACAGAGACCAGACCAAGTGTGTCGTCAGCCATGTCTAGCCTTACTCTGACACTGGAATCAAAACACTTTACAGAAAAGGGAAAAGCAAAGATATCAAGAGGAAACAACTCCAGGGTCACAGGAGGTGTCATGCCCGCTGAAAAGTCACTTGCAGAGTGATGGTTTCTCTGCTCCTTTGTCCCCTTACAGGACCCCTCCAGTCAGCCTCCTCCACTCTCCAGCCCCCAGTGATTTCACATGGACTCCTAGTGAGTCAGGCTTCTTTTCCAAATAGTCCATTAGCATTCCCGTCTTCCTCTCCGCCCCACCGAAGCTTACCTCTCCTGTGTCTTGTTCCAAGATGACCCTGCTTGAGGTGACGGAGGCGCATCCCAAAGATGACACTCAATGGCAGTGTGCTCACGTGCAGGGCTGGTCTGGGGGTGAGACCTGCAGTGGAGGTCATGCCTGGCAGGAACTACTTCTGGCAGATCGTCGGTGCCTCAGCACGGAAGGTAGGGAGCTCTACTGAGGTCTGGAGAGAAGTCTCCCAGATCAGACCAGGGATGTCCTCCGGTTCGCTTTAGGTTTCTGGTCAGTTCCAACCACGAGGACAGAGATTTGGTCAACGGCAGTCTCGGGCCCATGTCTCTGCACTTTCAAGAGACACATGTGATAGATGCCGCCCTCAGAGCCTCTACTGCAAAACGTTGCATCCAGCCCAGATGCTGCAATTCGCTCTTCCCTCACAGGCCAAACAAGAACTAATTTTAAACCAACCAACACAACCGAGCTTGGGGAGAAGGCCCAGGAGAGCTCAGCCATGGAACAGGCAAAACTGCACACTCCACCCAAACTGTTTACGTCTCCTCTGAGGCTTTCAGGGACTAAACGCCGGTCTGAGGTTTGGGATGTCGTGCATTCTACCCTGAAATTCCCTTTCCAGGTTGGGATTAGGAAGTCCTTCCCACACTGGTCCCCACCTAGCCAGAAGCTCCTGCCTTTGTCCTCTTGCAGGGTTTCATTGAGAATTCAAGTCTGGATTCCTATAATAGATGAGCTGAAAAAAGAATCCTGCTAAAAACTGTCTATCCATGCTTAAGCCAGAAGGTTCTGTACCAGGGCTCTCCAGAGAAGCAGAACCCAGAGCAAATTTCATAGAAATGAAATATAAATATGCATCTATAATAACTTATAACATATACAACATATAATACACAAATAACATAGCACAACTTATATCTGTAAGCAATGTTATGTTGCAGTTATTATATTATATAAATGACACATAATTATATAATACAAATTGTATATAAAACAATACAATTTATAATATAAAATGCAAATATTTGCTTATTGGTTCATTTATTTTCAGGAATCAGTTCATGCGGCTGTGGCAGCTCTAAAGTCCAAAATCCACAGGGCAGCCTGACAGGTGGAAACTCAGGTGTGAGTCACTGCTGCAGTCTTGAAGCAGAAGTCCTGCTTTGAATCTTTGGTCTCAAGGTCTTCAACTGATTGCATGAGGCCCACTCACATTATGGAGGGTAGTTTCTCTTACTTCAAGTCAACAGGTTGTAAGTGTTCGCATCTACAAAATATCTTCTTTTTTTTTTTCTTTTTCTTTTTTTAAGTCAGAGTCTCACTTTGTCACGAGTGCAGTGGCATGCTCATGGCCACCACAGCTTCAACCTGCCAGGCTCAGGAGATCCTTCCACCTCAGCCTTCCAAGTAGCTGGGACTGCAGGTGTGTGCCACCACCCCTGGATAATTTTTTTTATTTATTGTAGAGATGAGGTCTCGCCATGCTGCCTAGGTTAGTCCCAAACTCCTGGGCTCAGGTCATCCTCTCACCTCGGCCTCCCAAAGTGCTGGGATTGTAGGTGTGAGCCACCATGCCCGGCAACAAAATACCTTCTTCACAACTATTTGATTAATGTTAGTTAAATGACTGGCTACTCTAGCCTGTCCAAATTGACACATCTGCCTAACCATCACAGCTTCTGTCGGCTTTGCTGGCATCTGAACCTCTACAAAGTTCTTTTCTGATAGAAGTTTTGGGGTTGTTCTGACATCTTAGCTATATAAAGCTACAGACTTTGTGGACCTGGGATACATGGTGCAACTCTGTTCCACATCAGGTAACCAGCCCCGAAATAGAGGGCTCAGAACCTAAATAAAGTCATAAAGAAACAACTCTCCGGGTGAGTGATTATTGTGCTTCAGGCAATCTGCTAAACACTTTAGTAGCAGCATTTGACTGAAGTTATTTCACTGAAATCAATCTTCACCGTCTTCTTTCACGGATGAGAAAAATCAAGGCTCAGAAAGGTTAAGTCACTTGTCCAGAGTCACACAGTATTTGCAGTGGGGGGTTTTTGTTCTGACTTCTGAGGCCTGCACCGGGTCCTGCAGAAAAATGTTGCCTCCAAGTCCAAAGCTGGATAGATTAGGAATTTCGTCTTTCCTTCTCTCCTTCCACCTTCCCTCCCTCCCTTTCTCCTTTGCCCTCTTTATTCCCTCCTACCTTCCTACCTCTGTTACAAATGTCTCCTCTGGGCACCACCCTGAGCTTGGACGTTAGCAGTCGGAGAGAGGGAGAGACAACCGAAGGGGCGGCAGAGCTAAGATGCTGAGAATTTTCAACTAACAACTCATCAGGCAAAGCAGAAGAGAAGCTTTGAGTTGCAACATATGCTTTTGCCAGGACTGAACATTTGGCGCTGAACAGAGTGAAAATGTTACCTCCGGCCAAAGATGCCCTGGGAACCCACGCTTTGACCCACCTTCCCATTTTCCCGGATAATATTTTGATGCAAACTTCCTCTAACTCTCAGGCTGGAAGAGGACAAAAGATGCTGCCCAAATCAGTATCTGTCTTCAAGCACAAGTGCTCGCTGCATGCCAGACCTCCACGGAGGAAGAGTCCGGCCTCCCCTAAAACAGTCACTTAAACAGTCACTTACACGTGGCATTGTCCCTGCAGCTTTTGTCCCGACCCAGGCTTGAGTAGAACTTCAAATCCACCGCATGATCGCCACACAAGTCCGGAATCAAAGGCCTGATGTCACTGCCCCACAGAAGGCTGAATGGAAACAGAGTCTGCAGCCATCAGTCGGGAAGGGTTGCATTTCACACACGCGGGGCAGCTTCTGCCATAACTCTTTCCTCCAAGGGAATCAACACAAATGAAAACTGGCTGATGCTCTGGTCCACCAGAGGCTGAAGAACAAAACCGCGAAATGGAGACTGCCCAGTTCTAATTTAATTCAGAAGAACAAACAGGGAATCACTCAGCAGACCTCAAATCCCCAGTCAGAAGATTATGCCCATGGAGAAAATAGTTTTATGGACCATCTACCCCACCTCCTCCCTCCTGCCACAGCAAGTAGATGAAAATAGCTCATGAGGCCTTGGTGAGTGATGTTCTTGTGACTGCGCTGTTGTCAGGGTTGATCTTGGGCTGTTTAAAATGAAAAGTCAAAAACACAATAGGAAAAATTTATTTATAAAATGTGAGGCTTGCATTTTCTCTCTCTTCTCCTGTCACTCAAGACCCTGCTCAGATGCCTTTTCCTCAGAGAGGTCTTTCCTGACCACCCAACACTGATTACCCTCTAGATCTGCCTGATTTTCTTCCTGGCATCAAACTGTATATTAGCTTGTTTATCTACTAATCATCTGTTTCCTCTATTAGAATGCAAGCTCTGGGCAAAGAGAGACATTCAATTAATCGTAGTTGTGTACCCAGCATTTAGATGGTATCTAACACACAGTGGGGGCCTGGGATGAATGGATCAATGGACTGGTCCAAGAATGGATCAGTGGACTGGCCCAAGAATCAGACTCTGGAAATGAACAGGCAGGGGATTTGAGATTTGAAATTGCTCTAGTTGGAGAGCGAGTCTGAAAATTCTTGACTGCAGCTTCAAACCCCCTGGGTTATGATCAGGCTGATGCTAGGGACATTCTGACTTGGCTGGTCAGCAAACCAGCCGTAGCATCTTTCTACCTGTCACATGGACAGAAGAGTCCTTCAAGAGGCATACAGAGGAAACGCTGAGATCAAGAACTGAACATCAGATGGCCTAGGTCCAAATCCTGGATCTGGTATTTCCTAGATGGGTAGCCTTGAAAGACTCATTCAACATTTCAGTGTTTCAGTGTCCTTGTCTGTGAAACAGGGACGGTGTCCATCGTACCTACCTCAGAGGATTTCATGTAAGGAAAAATAAGCAAATACACACATGTCACATGTACCAGCACATGGAGGCACTCAGCAGGCACTAGTTATTGTTAATAGGATTATTTTGAAAAATTACTGGAAACATCTTATTTCATTCGGGGCCAGTGCTTGGGTATAATGAGTGAATGTCATTGGTGTGCCATTTTCCAATGCATTTTGTTCAAATGATAAGGTTTCACCTTCATCGGAGGGCCTCAAAAGATATCTCATTGTATAATTTGTGTCTGGACGTGCTTTACAGATATCCTGGGTGGAAGCCCAAGGAGTCTCAAGTAAATCTGAACATTAACCCTGAGAACCACTGGTTTCATTATCCGTGAGGGCTTTATCCAGAGGCCTCTAGACCCTTTAGACTTCTAGAAGCCCCTCAAAAGTGAAATGGAAGCACGGCCCTCCCTCGGGGGCCGGCCACATACCTGTACAATGCTGGGAGCGAGTGACTCCTGACATGATGTGCTCTAAGCACACTACTTACCTCACCTTAGTCACAGCTCCGCGAGAAAGGGACCGGCAAGAAATAAAACGATGCCGTGTAAAAAAGTTTCAATGCAGTCTGTCTCATGGTGTAACCATGTTTACAGAAAACACATGATGCCAATGAAATGTGCCGCAGGAGAAGGGCGGCAGCCAGCAAAGCAGCCGGGCCAAGGCTCACATTCTAGCAGATGTATTATTAGTGGTCTCTGGACAAAACCCTCACTGATAACGAGGGATAACAAGGCCAACGGTTCGCAGGGCTCATCTGCAGGCTTCCTTGAGGCTTCCCTGGGTGAACAAGCCCCACAAAACTTGTATTCGACAGACTGATGAATTAAACAATGGAATCAGAAGACGCAAAAAGAACTCCCAATGTTAAAACAAGTTCAAGACCACGCTCCTTCCTGCCTTCCCACGTAGATCTGCAGCCTCTGGAGTGGCCTCAATGAAGAGGTGCTGGCGTCTTTGACTACAGCGACGAGTCCCAACAAAAACTATACAAAGAGTTCTCCGAGGTGCACCCGTAAAGGTGGAACTTTACGATTAGAACAAAATGCATTGGGAACAGGCACACCAGCGACATTAGACTTCAAGACTTTGGACACGGTGAGAATAGTCTGAGGGGGGGGATTGCAGGCGGAGGCCCCAGATCACCAACTGCCCAGCTTGTTCCCACACATTTAAGGAAAATGGGTAAAATGGTTCATTCCTCCATGTCATGATACACTTCCCCTCCATGTCGTGTGGATAAGCCAACCCTGCTCTCAACCCACATCTGACTGTCCCAGGGAACGGCTGAGAAGTCAAAGACACCCACATATGAACTGGTCATGAAGAAGACTGTCTCTGGGTATGACCCTAAACTCTGCCCAAGAAGGTTGCTCATGTGGGATGGTGGCAGAGAAGCCCAAATTCCTCTTTTGAAGTAAGACCACTA
>CAUYQG010055287.1:0-10655 GCA_963574415.1 Tarsius wallacei | reverse complement strand
CACTGCACTCCAGTCTGGGTGACAGAGTGAGACTCCAACTCAAAAACAAAACAAAAAAATAAAAAAATAAAAAAAAAACTACACTCTTGGAGGATTAGGCAGAATTAAGAAGATAGAGATTTTCTGTTGCTTTTTTTTTTTTGTCTTACTTTATTAGATTCCAAGAACCTAGACTTAGAGAGTCATAAAAATTTCAAGTTGGAAGGAAGCTTAAATATCAGGTAAAGTCATCTTATTTTATGAATGAGAAACAGGTACAGAAAGAAGACACTTGCTGATGGTTATAGAGAGTCAAGTAGATTGGGAGGATGTTATTTGAATTATAAAGGATTTATCCTTAAAGGTTGATTTCCCAAAGGCATTGAAATATGATTCCATTTATAGAAAGAAATATATACAAATCATGTTGAAATAAATATAATTTGCTTTCAGCTTTTGGGGGGCACACATATGTGTCTCAGACTTTCTAGAACAGTACTAATTTCAAATATTCTGCCAGGTTTTATGTCCTAATTTAATGATTAGAAAATATAAACAAAAGTAGCCTGCCCAAGGAGTGTATAAAGGTCACCAGAACAGAATCTTGATTTTCTCAAGAAAACCCATTCTAGACTGCCATGGCTGGAAGGAACTACAGAGATCATAATGCAAGCTCTTCCTATTACAAAAGAAGAAACTCAGGCTCAGGGATGTGATCTAGCCAAGGTCACATATCAGATTGGTGGAGGTACAACTGAGGCTCGGGGATCTTGGCCCCTTGGCTCCTATGCCACTGCCCTTTCCCCTGTCCCCCAGGTGATTCCTGTGCCTCAGGGCCTGGCTCTCTAGACTCTCCCTCCCCTTCCCTCATGCCACTAGCTCCAGCTCTTGGTAAGAGCTTGCTGGGACACAGACCTACCTGCCGAAGCTGCAGAAGATGGAGAAGAGCCCCAGGATTATGTTGGCCAGGGACAAGGCATTGGTAACATCCTTCCAGGAAAATTCATTTATCTGGGAGAAGTTCTGGTCATGGCTCAGAAAGAAACCGGTGTCCTGACCTGGGGCACAAGAGAGAGGGACGAGAGGTTCCCAAGGTAAAGGAGTCCCAGAAGAGACTGGGACTGATGGACCTTGTGCCCTGGATCTCATCCCAGAACAGCACCCTCCCTACATTCTGTTTCACTAGTTGGACTAAGGGAGCCAGGATATAGGTGGAGCATTTGCAGGAGGTGAAGACAAAGGGGCTGAAGATAGAGCATCTTGGGAAAGTTCAATAGCAAAGCAGGTGAACTGACACATAATTTCCACTCTGTCTCTCTGAATACACTTTTGTCCCATAGCACAGACACCTCTCCAGTTCATTTGTTGACCCTACTGGTATCCCAGAGTGCAAGCCTTAGACTCTGTTAGGGGTGGCATCTCATCACACAGATGGAGAAACTGAGTTTCAGGATAGTTACTTGGCCAGCAAATGGTGGAGCCAGGATTTGAACTGGGTCTCTTCTTTCCCAATTAAATGCTCTTTGCAGCAGAATGCACAGGCCCCAGCTGTGAAAGGTTGTGGACTTGAGAGTAAGGACTGTAGAAATCCACAGAAATGAGGAACAATCCATTCATTCAGCAAACATTTAGTCAGGAGCAAGATTTGGTGCCTGGTGCTTGGGATACAGAAAAGATTAAGACCAAGGAGCATAGTCTAGCAGGGGTATCCAACCCTGCACAGAAAAGGAAAAGCGATCTGGCTACTGAGGGAGTAGAGAAGAGGGGCTCAGCCTTCCAGGAGGTAAGAGAAATCTCAGAGGAGCAGGTCAGAGCTGAGGCCTGGCACAGTGGTGGCCTGCAGGAGTAGACTCTGTTACTCCCCAGCTTCTTGGACACCATCAGCATGGAGTCCAGCTTCTTCCTTTGGTACACTGGCCTGCTCAGCACTCCATCTTCCTCTCTCAGTGCTCTTGACCTCCTTCTTGGGCCTCCCTTTGGGTCTCAGGTTGCGTGGTTTTGCTCTTTGGGAAGCTTCTCTGGCATTCCCCGCCCCCCAGCCCCCTGAAGCCTGTTGGGTGCCCCTCATCCGTATTGTCATGTGTCTCTTTGTGCTCACCGTGTGATACTTGGCACTCTGTGTTGGCCTCGCCTACCTTGTCTTCCTCCGTTTCGACAGGGGACACAACCTGAGTGCAGACCGAGGTCCCCTGTTCCCAGCATGGGGTCTGACAACAGAAGTTGTTCAGAGTTTGTTAGATTAATATAGTATCACTCAGGTGATCCCCCAAGGATCACTGCACCAAATCCTATCTACCCTGTGTCTAACCCCATTCAGTGTGGCCTCCAAGAAGCCTTCTCAGATGAACATTCAACAATCCAGCCCCTTCAACACACCCAACATTTACTCATTTAATTTGTGTGTGTGTGTATGCGTGTGTGTGTGTATGATGGCTCTGGGCCAGGTCTTGTGTGTTCTGGGGACAGAGAGAACAAGAGCCACACCACACCCTCCTCAAGAAGCTCAGAGCCTAGTAGAGAGGGCTGCTGTGTGTAGGGACAAGTGTTATGTTGGTCAAGGGGATGTCCTGGCTGCTGTGGGTGGAGGCGAAAAATCTGGGGTGGGGGCAAGAGAAGGTTTCACTCATGTGGTGACATTTTCCAGGATATCTAAGGCTGAATACAGAGTTGGGAGGGGGGAGCATTCTTGGCCATGGGGATTATAGGTGCAAAAGCATGAGGAGGCCAGAATCCAGGGAGAGCCAGGGGTGACTGGAGGTGACATTGTCGGGGTGGCCACAGGTAGTGGGCAGTGGTTGTGCAGATGCGACCTTGAATTGTAAGGAAACTGACTCTCAGTCAGGTATGGGTTGGGAGTGGAGCCTGACTTGGAGGGGACAGCCTGGAGAAAAGGAGACCAGGCATGAGGCTTGGTGAGAGGGGGGAGATCCGAGCCAGGAGGAGGGGCGGGGCACCCTGACAGTGTGGCTGCTGAAGGAGGGGAGAGCCGAGTGTGACTCTGAGGTTGCTAATGGAGGGAAACGAGTGGCGGTGCCTGCTCCTCCGCAGGAGCGAAAACGATCCAGGTGGCGCTTTCCAGCAGGTGACACACGTGGCAGAGACACCGTGCCGCCGCCGCCGTTCTCCCGCCAGCCAAAGCGGCTCTCCCGTCCTCCCCGCCCCACCTCCTTCCTGGAGGCCAGAAACCCACCCCCGACAGAGCGGCCTCCTGGGGACCGGACACGCCACGCTGCCCCGACCCGGGCTGTCCCGGCCAGCCGCAGCCAGGGCCACCCCGGGAAGACCTGGAGCGGGGCGGGTCGCCGGCAGCACCTTGGGCGGGCACTTCTCGCCCCTCTGCCCGCCGCGGATGCTCACCTGGGGACAAGACATCCCAGATGGTGGTGGGGCCCGCGGTCCTTCCCGGTGTCCGGTGCGGCTGGGGTCCTGCCCAGGCAAGGGATGTCGCGGGGGTCCCGGGCCGCTCGCCCTGGCTCTTCGCTCACAATCCCCCGGAGCAGGGAGGGGCTGCGCGTCTTTGGTCGGGGGTGGGGCGGGGGGAGAGGCCTCCACTTCCAGGGGCGCCCAGGTCCTGTGAGGGGGCGGGGGAGCCGAGGGGTGTAGGGAAGGGGACGACTCCGTCCTGGCCAGTCTGGGAAGCCTCCGCAGTCAGTCGCCAGAGCAGCAGGGGCGTTTCCCCGAGCCGAGCCCCCGGCCTCCTCGGAGTGCGGGGGGTGGGAGGTGGGCTGGATAAGATGAGGCCGTGAAGGGGTGCCGGGGTTCAGCCTGTTCGGGGCCCCTACGGTGCGGGCTCCTCGAGGCAGGTTCATTGTGCCTGTGAAAATGATTCTGGCACAGAGTAATATTGGCTGGATGAATGACAAACCGAGGATTTGGACTCAATTTGAAGATACGTTTTTAAGTAGGGAGGTGACAGGGTCAGGTTGATTCAGAAAGGGTATTCTGGCAGCCACTGTGGAGGAAGGATCTGCAGTCCTGCAAGGAGAGGAGACAGGCCCCAGGCACAAGGGATGGGAAGAAGCCAGCTCAGGAGGGGTGAGGCCTAATCCCAAGGGGAAAGCAGCAGAGGGGCAGGTACAAGTCTTCCAGAGGGTACGCTTTTCGGCAGTTGGATGGATAGAGTGCTACAGGAGACTTTTTAGTTCTGGAAGAATTTCAGGCCCCAGGAGAAGGGAGGGCCCTCACCTTCACCTGCCCCACATGCTCTAGGCCACCCTAATGTTAAACTGGAGCAGAAACGCTTCAAGGATCAAGGATTCCACAGGAGACTATGTCAAGGACAGGGTGGAGTGGCGGGCGGGGGGGGCGGGGGGTTGTCCCGTGATACTGCCTCTCCTGACAAGCAGGGAGGGAGTACAGCTGAGTGGCTGCCAGACAGAGGTACTGCGCCAGGTGCTGTAAGACATTATCATCCTCTCATGAAACTCTTCAGTGGCCCAAGGTGTTAGAATGTCCTTTCTACAGAAGAGGAAGTGAGGAAGCAGATGGCCGATTTAACTGGAGATTACACCATTAACAATGAGGGGAGCTGAGACTTGAAAATAGCCTGACACCAGAGACAGACCCATTGTGTCGAGAGACACAAGGAAGAACCAGGATGGTGGCAATTGGAGGTGTCCTGCAAGCCCAGGAGTCAAGGAGCTTCTTTCCATCATCTGTGTGTTCCTCTTCATTCCTCCATGCCATGTGACTAATTAAAGGGGCAAATTTAAAACTGTTGCCTAATGGTTATACCAGCTTAACTTTAACCCAAGTTTACATTCTAGCTCTAACACTGACCAGATGTGTATATTTGAACAAGTTATTTTGATTTTCTGAACCTATTGCCTAATCTGTAAAATGGAATTGAAGTGAGATTAAATGAAGTGCTTAGCATAGAAGCTCAATCATCCTTTTTTTTAAAAATAGAGACAAGGTTTCACTATGCTGCCCAGGCTGGTCTCAAACACTGGGCTCAAGCAATCCTGTCTCCTTGGCCTTTCAGAGTGCTGGGATTACAGATGTGAACCACCACGCCCAGCCACAATTATTATTCTTTTTTCTAAGGATACGATCCCACATCTGTTAGCCTGAACATACCCTAAAGTTTCCTTCAGGAAAGGGAAGAGAAGCTAAGAAAGGCCCTCCTCCCCCTGCTAGAAGTTTCTAGCTTCCTACATTCTGGATCTCACAGGAAGAGGTGAAGAAGAACAGTAAACTGGGCTACGTACACTTGCACTAAAATGGTAGGCATTAGTCGCATGTGGCTACTGATTACTTGAAACATGGCTAGTCTTAATTGAGATGTGCTGTAAGCATAAAAAATATACGAGGATTTTTAATTCTTTTAAAAAAAAAAAAAAAAGGAAAATAACTAATATTTTTCAGTATTTACCGAAATGCAATAGTTTTGAATAAACTGGGTTAGAAAAAATGTGCTATTAAGGCCAGGCACAGTGGCTCACATCTGTAATCCCAGCACTTTGGGAGGCCAGGGTGGGAGGATCACTTGAGGCCAGGAGTCTGGGACCAGCCTGGCAATATAGCAAGACCTCGTATCTACAAAAGAAAAAAAAAAAAATTAGCCAGGCACAGTGGTGCATGTCTGTAGTCCCAGCTACTCAGGAGGCTGAGGCAGGAGGATTGCCTGAGCCCAGGAGGTTGAGGCTGTAGTGAGCCATGACTGTGCCACCGCACTTCAGGGTGGGCGGCAGAGTGAGATCCCAACTCAAAAAAAACCAAAAAATGCTATTAATTTCACCTGTTTCTTTTTACTTTTTTCTTTTAATGTAGCTGCTACAAAATTTTAAATCACACATGTGGCTCACATATTTCTATTAACTGCACTGACTTAGATCCTCTGTAGGATTTAAGTACAGAGCTACAGATGTCCATCCATGTGGCCATTCACTCATTCATTCACTATTTATTATGTGTCAGGCACTATTTTAGATGCTGGAGATATAGCAGTAAACAAGGCACAGTGTCTGTCCTCACAGAACTTATACTCAAGCAGGGATCTAAATGACAAGACACAAACCACGGGCAGTGTTCTGAGCAGATGGGACCACAGACGTAAATGCCTGCCACAGGAATGAGCTTGGTGCGTGGGAAGAACAGCAAGGTCAGCATCACAGAAACATGGCATGTCCTGAAAGTGGCAGCTCCCATCATATCTTGGCGAGAAGTCTAGGTTTTACTCTAAGTGTAATGAGAACTTCTTGGGATGTTTTAAAATAGAGGTGATCTGATTTGTAGTTTTAAAAGATTATGCTGACAGTCTGTGGAGATAGCCTGAAGGAATGTGGGAATGGAAGCAGGAAGGCAAGTTACGAGACTACTGCATCAGTCCAGGCTAGAGGCACTGGCGGCTTGGCCTAGGTGTGAGGAGTGGTTGAGAAGCAGTCATGTTTGGGATGTATTGTGAAGGCAGAGCTGAGAATACCTGCTGACTGGTATGGGGAGAACACAAAAAATCAAGGCTGGCATAGGTCCTCAGCCTCTACAACAGTGTGAAACAGGTGCTGACGAAAACAGAAAAGACTGTGGTGAAACAGGTTTTGGGGGTGAATTCAAGAGTTTAATTTTGGCACATTAAATTTCTAATGATTATGAGTCAAGTAAGGCTGCTGGACAAACAAGTGAAACTCAGGGATACAGGCCAGGCGTGGTGGCTCATGCCTGTAATCCCTGCACTTTGGGAGGCAGAGGCAAAAGGATTGCCTGAGCCCAGGGGTTCAAGACCAGCCAGGGCAACTTGGTGATACCTCATCTCTACAATAAATAAAAAAATTAGCTGGGCACGGTGTTGTGTGCCTGTAGTTCCAGCTTCTTGGAAGGCTGAGGTGGAAGGATCACCTGAGCCAAGCAGGTCAAGGATACGGTGGCTGTCAGTGTGCCACTGCAATCCAGCCTGAGCGACAGAGTGAGACTCTGACTCAAAAAATAAAAAAGAACCTCAGGGACAGATCAGGGCTGGAGACGTGCATGAGTCAGCAGCACATGGATGGTATGAAAGCCTTGGGAATGGGCTTGGGCTTTGCGCCTTCCTCCTCTGCGCCTTGAAGTCTATCTGTCCCAGGAAACCCGGCCCGCAGACGCCACAGCTCTGCTGCGTGGAGGCCGTGGCCGGCAGAATGGGAGAGGTGACTGTCCTGTCAACAGGCCCAGAGAAGCCCTGTCTCCGCAGCCGCCCAGCGCTGGACCATCTCCGGACCCAGTATGGGTGCCAGGCGGCTGCCATGAACCCCAGAGTCGTGAGGATTCATAGCAAAGGACATTTCCAGGGTGGAATACAAGTCAAAAATGAAAAAAGCAGACCATCTTTGAAATCTCTGAAAACCGATAATAGACCAGAAAAATCCAAATATTAGCCACTTAGGGGAAAAGTGTTTTACCTTGACTTACCTTCTGTCACCATATCTGAAAAATTGCAAAAGGATATTAAGGATCTAGGGGGGCGAGTTGAAGAATTTCTCAGCAAAGATATCAGTTATCTTATTTCAAATAAAAAGGAAGCTAAATTTGCACAAACATTGGGTTGAATTTCTCCTGTACCAAGTCCAGAATCTGCATATACTGCAGAAACCACTTCACCTCATCCCAGCCATGATGGAAGTGCATTTAAGTCACCAGACATAGTGTGTTTAAGCAGAAGAAAATTATTAGTTGAAAAAGCTATCAAGGACCATGATTTTATTCCTTCAAACAGTATATTATCAAATGCCTTGTCATGGGGAGTAAAAATTCTTCATATTGATGACATTAGATACTACACTGAACAAAAGAAAAAAGAATTGTATTTACTCAAGAAATCAACTACTTCTGTAAGAGATGTGGGGAGAAAAGTTGGTGTTGGTGTACAAAAAACAAGAACAGGAAGACTCAAAAAGCCTTTTGTAAAGGTGGAACCAACTTTATAGGCCATTTTATCTTCAGTTGACCAATATGCCTTTTAAAATTTATTCTATTCAGAAGTCCTGCAGTCCATTTGATGTACACAAGCCATCAAGCATCCAAAAGCAAACTCAGGTTAAACTAAGAATTCAAACGGATGGTGATAAATATGGTGGAACCCCAGTTCAACTCCAGTTGAAAGAAAAAAAAGGATATTGTGAATGTTGCTTGCAGAAATATGAAGATCTTGAAACTGTAAATGTGATTTTGTATTTAAAGGATTGGGTTTCAAAAACTCTTATTTGCCTTTTATATATTAGCTTATTTTTCTGATTGTGGTTTTCAACTTGATTAATTATATGTAGTGTATATTTCTATTTGGTAGAAATATCTTTTTTTTTGAGTTGGAGTCTCACTCTGTCGCCCAGACTAGAGTGCAGTGGCACGCTCCCGGCCACCGCTGCCTCGACCTGCTGGGCTTCAGCGATCCTTCCGCCTCAGCCTTCCAAGTAGTGGGAACTACAGGCGCATGCTACCACACCCGGCTAACTTTTTTATTGTAGAGATGAGGTCTCGAACCCGCGGGCTCAGGCAATCCACTCGCCTTGGCCTTCCAAAGTACTAGGATTACAGGCTGAGCCACCAAGCCTGGCCTGGTAGAAATATCTTAAATTCAACAAATATTTATTGAGCACCTACTACATTCTGGTCATTACTGTAGTATTGAACAAGAGAGACCAATTTCCTACTCCTGTGAAGATTACATTCTATAGGATGTGAGTGAGGGGATAGAGAAAGGTAACCACAGGATTAAAAAAAAATATGTAGAGAGAGAATATTAGATTAATGCTATGAAGAAACAAAACAGAAATGAGGTTATTGCTATTTAGACTAGACAAGGAATACCTAACTGAAAAGGGGGCATATGAGTTAAGACATGGGCAAATTGGATATCTGAAAGACGGGACCAAGAGTATTTGCCAGTGGATTAGGATGTTGCAAGTAAGAGACAGTGATGAGTCATGGATTACTACAGTGTTTTGGGCTTGAGCCATTAAAAAAATGGGATTCTTATTTACTAATGAGAAGATAAGAGCTGAAGAAAGTGTTACTTATTTGAGGTAGCAGAAAGAAATGGAAGTGTTGGAAGGGTATATGGGATGAAGGTAGAGTTCTAAAGATGGTAACTATTACAGTTTATAAACTGATAAAATAGAGTAAGGGCTTTGGATTCAGGTTGCCTATTTACTTATTTTTTATTTTATTTTTTTTTGAGTTGGAGTCTCACTCAGTCGCTCAGACTAGAGTGCAGTGGCCGCTCCTAGCCACCGCAGCCTCGACCTGCTGGGCTCCGGCAGCGATCCTTCCACCTCAGCCTTCCAAGTAGCTGGAACTACAGGCGTGCGCTACCACGCCCGGCTAATTTTTTTTAATTTATTGTAGAGATGAGGTCTCGCCAAGTTGCCCAGGCGGGTCACGAAAGGTTGCCTGAGTTTAAACACTGATTTCCCATCTGTGTTACTTCAGACACTGCCTGGCACATAGTAAATGCTTATTAATGTTAGCTGTTAGTATTTGAATTGTGTTTTAAGTAGTGGACAGATGTGTTTTGGTGTTTGGTTTGGTTTTGGTAGCAGATGGTCGGAAAGTTAAGGAGGAAGAACAATACTTCAAGGTATTTGTCTTCAGACTCACTCTAAACTGAAGTTTATTTTATAAGCCAAAATATACTAACTAGTTTCTGTCAGTTTTTATGTTTCATTATGTAATAAAAGAGAAAAACAGTTAAAAAAATAAAGCCTTGGGAATGGATGAGATCACCTAGGAGGGCCAAGGAGGAGAGGGTCAAGGACTTGGCCCTAGAGGTAGGTGTTGGGAAGAAGAGGGTCAGGAGACAGAGAATGTGCAGTCAGTGAAATAGGAGAAAAGCAGACAATACTCCAAACAAAAGAAGAAAAAAGCTTTTAGGTAGGGAGTGGCCTCATGACTTGCTTTTTTTTGAAGGTGTGAAAGCAGGATTTATTGAGAACAGAAAAGCTCCCACAGTGGGAGGGAACCCAAAGGGGTTGCTGTGACTTGTTTCTAATCAACAGTATATGACAGAGGTGATATCACTACTCCTATGATTGGACTATGTAAGACCATAATTTACTTCCTGTTAGCAGACTCTCATCCTTGTTCACTTTGACACAGAAAGTTGCCATGTTGCTGAGGCTCATGTGGCAAGGAACTGAGGGCAACCTCCGGCTAATGGCTGGGGAATGCAGCCCCTCAGTCCAGCAGCCCTGGAGGAACTGAAATTCTGCCAATGATATACATTATCTTGGAAGCACATTGCTGCCCAGTCAAGCTTCAGATGAGAATCCAGCCCTCGCCACTAACTTCACTGCAGCCTTGCAGGTTTCCTAGACACCCTGAAGCAGAGGACCCAGTGCAACTGTGCTTATATTCCTACCTATGGAAACTATTAAATAATAAATGTGTTATTTTAAGCCACTAAGTCTATGGTAATTTGTATATTAGATAATAAAGTATCTATTCAAAATGTGTCATCCCAGGCTTGGCTCAGTGGCTAAGCCTGTAATCCCAGCACTTCAGGAGGCCAAGGTGAGTGGATTGCCTGAGCCCACGGGTTTGAGACCAGCTCCAGCAACTTGGCGAGACCTCATCTCTACAATAAATAAAAAATTAACCGAGCATGGTAGCATGCACCTGTAGTTATGGCTGCTTGGAAGGCTGAAGTGGAAGGATTGCCAGAGCCCAGCAGGTTGATGCTGGGGTGGCCGTGAGTGTGCCACTGC
>CAUYQG010055285.1:0-17311 GCA_963574415.1 Tarsius wallacei | reverse complement strand
ACAAAGATATGATAAATCAGGGAAAACTGACACCACCAAAAGAAATGAGTAAAGTTCAAATAATGGACCCAGAAGAAATGCAGAGCCATAAAATGACTGACAAAAAATTCAGAATAATTATTTTATTTCTTTTTTTTTTTTAATTCTTGAGTTGGAGTCTCATTCTGTCACCCAGGATAGAGTGCAGTGGCACACTCATGGCCACCCCAGTCTCGACCTGCTAGGCTCAGGCAATCTTTGTGCCTCAGCCTTTCAAGTACCTGGAACTATAGGCATGTGCCACCACAACTGGCTAATTTTTCTTAATTTATTGTAGAGACGAGTTCTGGCTAAATTGCCCAGGCTGGTCTCGAACCCATAAGCTCAGGCAATCCTCTCATTTGCGCCTCCCAAAGTGCTGGGATTATGGTGTGAGCCACCATGCCAGCTCCAGAATAATTCTTTTAAAGAAGTCCAGAGAATGCCAAGAAAATATAGATAGAAAATTAAATGCAATGTGAAAAACTCAATGCATAAACAAAATGAGTTTAACAAAATAAAAAATAAATCATAGAGTTAAAGAATACAATACCTAAATTGAAAATTTTCAATAGGAATCTTCAACAGCAGACTTGATCAAGTGGAAGAAAGAATCAGTGAGCTTAAAGATAAAGCATTTGAGCCGGGCTCGGTGGCTCAACCTGTAATCCCGTGCTTTGGGAGGCTGAAGTGAGTGGATTGCCTGAGCCCATGGGTTCGAGACCTGCTCTGGGCAACTTGGTGAGACCTCATCTCTGCAATAAATCAAAAAATCAGCCGGGCGTGGTAGTGCATGCCTGTAATTCTGGCTACTCGGAAGGCTGAGGTGGAAGGATCACCAGAACCCAGCAGGTTGAGGCTGCAGTGGCCGGGAGCGGCCACTGCACTCCAGTCTGGGTGACAGAGTTGAGACTCCATCTCAAAAAAAAAAAAAAAAAAAGATAAAACATTTGAAATTATCCAATCAGAAAAACGAATAAGAAAGAATAAAGAGGCAGGGTGTGGTGGTTCTTGACTATAATCCCAGCACGTTGGGAGGATCATTAGAGCTCAGGTGTGTGAGACCAACTTGAGCAACATAGCAAGACCCATCTCTACAAAAATAAAGAAAAAATAGCCAGACATGGTGGCACAAGTCTGTAATCCCAGCTAATTGCGAGACTGAGGTTGGAGGATTGCTTGGTCCAGGAGTTTGAGGATACAGGAATTTGAGTCATAATTGTACCACTGCACTCTAACCTGGGCAACAGAGCAAGAATGTCTCTAAAAAAAAAAGTAAATAAAAAATTAAAAGAATGAAAAAGGCCTATGAGAATTACAAGATACCATCAAGTGAGCTACCCTTCACATAGTAGAAATTCCAGAAGGAGAAGAGAGAGGAAAAAGTCCTCCAAGCATACTTCAAAAAATAGTGGCTGAAAATTTCCCCATTCTGGGGAAAGACAACAACACCCAGGTACACAAACCTCAGAATCACTAGCCAGATTCAACCCAAAGAAAAATCCACTAAGATACATTATAATAAATCATCAAATAGCAAAGACAGACCAAGCACAGTGGCTCACACCTGTAGTCCAGATCTTTGGGAGGCTGAGGAGCTCAGGAATTTGAGAACAGTCTAGGCAACATAGAGAGACCTAATCTCTATTTTTTTTTTTTAATAAAAAACTTAGCTAAGCATGGTGACACATGCCTGTAGCCTCAGCTACTCAGGAAGCTGAGTTGGAAGGATTGTCTGAGCCTAGGAGGTCTAGGCAGTGGTGGGCCATGATTATGCCACTGTACAGAGTAAGATGCAAACTCAAAAAAAAAAAAAATCAAATAAGAAAAATCAAAGATAAAGAAAGAAAATGGAAAGCAACAAGAGATAAGAAACATGTCATATTCAAGAGAACTACAATATACTTTTCAGCAATTTCTCAGCAGAAACTCTGCAGGCCAGAAAAAAATCAGAAAATGTATTCAAAGAGAAAAAGGAAAACAACTGTCATAGGTTTTTTCCTTTGTGACTACCATAAGACTTACCTAAAACACCTTGTCCTTATAACAGGCTACTTTAAGCTTAAAACTTATCTTTGATTGCACACAAAAGCTCTACATTTAACTCCCCTTCCATCTTTTATGATTTTGATGTCCAATTTAAATTTTTTTTTGGTAATTTGTATCCTTTAACAATTAATTGTGAATACAGTGTCTTTAACTCACATAGTAGAAATAAAATTGTTTTACACAGTGCCCACAGTATTTAAAAGTTCTGAGTATGGCTGTATTACTTGCATCATTGATTTTTTTATTTTCTTTTTTGTTACTAATTAGTAGCCTTTTATTTTAACTTAAAGAACTCTCTTTAGTAATTCCTGTAATGCAGGCCCAATGATGACGAACTTTTTGTTTCTCTGAGAAGTTTTTTATTTCTTCCTCATTTCTTAAGGACAGATTTGCTGGATAAAATTTTCTAGGTTGACAGTTGTACAAAATATAAAAAGGAAAAATTTGAAGCAAATCATCACAGAAAACCATCAAACTGTGAAGGAAGACAGCAAGAGAAGAAGAAACAAGGGACATACAAAACAATCAGAAAACAAATTATAAAATAGCATTAGTAAATTATTAACACTATAACCTTACTAACATTATACCTCAAGAGACTATAAATAGAACAAACAGTTGAAAGTAAACTGAAAGAAGAAAATAAAAATTCAAGCAGAAATAAATAAAATAGAGTCTAGAAAAAAATAACAGAAATCAACAAAATTAAGAGTTGTTTTATTGAAAATATAAACAAAACTTATAAACACTTTGCTAAACTAACTAGGAGAAAAAGAATACTCAAACAAGGTCAGAAATAAAAGAGGAGACATTACAATGGATACCACAAAAACACAAAGGATCATAAGAAACTACCATGAAAATTATATGACTACAAATTGGATAATCTAGAAGAAATGAATAAATTTCTAGGTACATTCTATTTACCAAAACTAGCTCAGGAAAAATATAGAAAATCTGGACAATTAATGAGTAAGG
This sequence comes from Tarsius wallacei, assembly GCA_963574415.1. Lineage (NCBI taxonomy): Eukaryota > Metazoa > Chordata > Mammalia > Primates > Tarsiidae > Tarsius > Tarsius wallacei. The sequence goes on along the minus strand of CAUYQG010055285.1, from coordinate 14,266 downwards.
ATCCTCAATCAGTAATAAAAGTCTCCAAAAAGAAATAAAAAATAACAGGACTGGAGAGTTTCACTGCTGAATTTCTACCAAACAGTTAACAAAATCTTCCAAAAGTAAAAGTGGAGGAAATACTTCCAAACTCATTCTTATAGGGGCAGGATTACCTTGCTACAAAAGGAGGACAAAGACACTACAAGAAAATAAAATTACAGGCCAATATCCTTGATGAACCTAGATGCAAAACTCTTCAACAGAATATTAGCACACTGAATTCAACAACACATTAAAAGAATTATTCACAGTAATCAAGTAAAATTTATTTCTGGGATATAAGGATGGTTCAATATACACAAATCATTAACAAAATGAAGGTAAAACCTGTATGATCACCTCCATAAGTGTGAAAAAATCAATAGAATTCAACTCTCTTTTATAATTAAAAACTCTCAACAGGTTAACAGTAGAGGAAATAAGAGTTCAACACAAAAAATGGCTAAACCCATAGCTAAAATACTCTCAACAGTGAAAATTTCAAGACTTTTTCTCTAAGATCAGGGAGTAGATGAGGATACCTGTTCACGCCTACCAATTTTTAAAAAAATAATAGTGAAAGTCCTAGGCAGAGAAACCAGGCACAATAAGGAAATAAAAGGCATTGTAATAGGAAAGAAAGAAGTGAAATTATCGCTATTTGCTGATGATGTGGTTTTATGTATAGAAAACCCTACAATTTCTACCCAAAAAAACTGTTAGAACGAACAAATCAATTCAGTAAAATTGCAGGATACAAAGTAAACATACAGAAATCAGAAGTGTTTCCGTATGCTAATAATGAAATATGTGAGGAGGAAACTAATAAAACACGTAATGGAGAAAGGAAAGTCTCTTCAATAAATGGTGTTTGGAACCTGGATATTCACGTGCAGAAGATTAAATTGGACCCTTGTCTCACACTATACACAAAAAATCAACTTAAAATGGATTAAAGATTTAAATGTAAGACCTGAAACCAAGAGCTACTTGAATAAAAAAACAAGGAAAAAGCTTCACAACACTGGTCTGGGCAATGATTTTTCTTCTTCTTCTTTTTTTTTTTTTTGGATATAACCCTGAAAGCACAGGCAACAAATACAAAAATAGACAAAGGGGGAAGTATCAAACAAAAGATTCTGCATATCAAAGATAACAATAGAGTGAAGGGACAACCCACAGAATAGGAGAAAATATTTACAAACCACACATCTAATCAGAGGGCAATATTCATAACACATAAGGAAATCAACTCAATAGCAAGAAACTAATGACCTGATTTAAAATTGGGAAAATAATCTGAACAGACATTTCTTAAAAGCAGACATACAAATGGCCAATAGGCACATTTTTAAAATAATGTCCAACATCACTAATTACCAGGGAAATGAAAACTAAAATCACAATGGGATATCTCCTCATATCTGCGAGAATGGTAAAAACCATTCATCAATAAGATGAATGATAATAAGTGTTTGCAAGAATGTGGATGAAAGGAAACTTTTGTACATTGTTGGTGGGATGAAAATTAGTATAACCATTATGAAAAACAATATGGAGTTTCCTCAAAAACTTAAAAAGTATCATGTGATCCAATAATTCCACTTATGGGTATATAGCCAAATAAACCAAAATCAATATATCGAAGGAATATCTGAACTTCCATGTTCATTTCAGCATCACTCAAAATATCCAAAATATGGAATCAACCTAAGTGTCCTTCAGTGGGTGAATGGATCTAGAAAATCTATATATACACAACAGAATACTATTTGGCCTTTAAAAAAAGGAAAATTCTGGCATTTGCAACAACATGGATGAATCTGGAGGATATCATGCTAAGTGAATCATCCAGGCACAGAAAACAAATACTGAATGATCTCGTTTATACGTGGAATCCAAAAAGTTGACCTCATAGAAGTAGAGAGTGCTTACCAGAGGCTGGGAGGGTAGGGCGCAGGTGTAAGAGGGAGGGAGTGGGGAGTTGTTGACCAAAGAGTACAAAGTTTCAGAAAGGCGGGGGAACAACTTTTGACATCTATTGTATAGTAGGGTAACTATCATCAATAATAATATATTGTATTTTTTAAAATAACAAAGAGTAAATTTTTTACCATAAAAATGATAGGTCAGGTGATGGATATGTTAATTAGTTTAATTTAATCATTCTACATTGTACATATATCAAAACATCACATTATACCCTATAAATGTATACAATTATTATTTGTAATTCAAAAATAACATTAAGAAATAAATAAGAAAAATTAGAAAACAAAATGTAAAAAGAGAAAGCCTATCATAGATATAAAGAGTTAAGACTATAAAAACCAAATGCAATGAGAATACTTTGTTTAGACCCTGACTCAAACAAACTAAAGAAATGTTTTTTACATCATCAAGAAAATTGAATATGAACTGGGTATTAGATAATGTTAAGAAATTAATGCCAATTCGTCAGTATGATTGTGGTGGTGTGGTTGTGTTTTAGATAGTGTTTTTAAATGCCAGGTATGCATAATAAACTAGTAACAAAGTTAGATGACATGATACATAGAATACTTTAAATTTGAAATATTCCAGCAAAATCTACACCACAACCAGCAATGGCAACAGGAATACTTATGGTAGGGTTAGAAAATGAAAGAAAGCAAACAAAATGTTTATAGAGTGAAAACTAGATGATAGGTATATTAGGGTTCATTATCTTCTTCTCTCTACTTCTGTATGTGCTTAAATTTTTCCATAATAAAAATAATTTAGCCCCAAATAATTTGAAACAAGTCTCACGAGTGAGGTGGTGATTAAAATGTATTATTCTATTTTGACCAGAAACAATGTCTGTCCTTGCCATAATGAGCAGTTTTCTTGTGTTTCTGAAAGCAATTTCAAAAGAGAAGAACTGAATTTGAATTATCATTCTGGGTGATCTTGGGCAACTATTTCTCTGCTTACCTTGCTTTTCTTATAGGTCAACTAAGGAAGTTGAATTACTTGATCACCAAGGTCTTCTCCAGCACATTTCTAGAGCTGTTTTACTCAATGAAAGAATAAATAGATAAGGGAATGGGTTTTTAATGCCATAATAATCCTTTGAATATATAATTATTCATTTTTAAAATAATCATTAAATACAGCCTCGTTACCTATAATGACTATATTTAATATTTGACCACAGTGACTATACAAGGTCAGAGATGCTCAAAAACAATTAATTCTATGAAAAATTCCAGTCAGAGTGAACTCATAATCCCTGGAAATTCTTACCTGCTAATAGTAATCCAATCCTGGTTGTATACATGGCTCAGGTCAAAAGAGAAAAGCTTAATTTCCTATGGTGAATAGACTGCTTGCCCCATCACAATCCAAAGAATTTTCAAAACAATAATCTGGTACTGGAGAGCTTCAAAGAAAAAAATGTGTAGGTTTTCTACTGTTCAGTTGTACTGATGACGTGTAGTGTAGTTAACCTTGTAGATCAGATATTTGACAGCCCATTGAGCCAGTTATTACATTCCCCTTTCATATACACGGGCAATGAGACCAGTAGAATAATCCAGCGTTAGATTTGGTTTTTTGATTTGGGTTTTTGGGTTTCATTCTCATTTCACTATTTTTTCCACATTTTAATTCTACATCAGTTCCTAGGGACTTTTCCAACTTAGGGTCAAAGCACTCATTAAGAGTAATGCTTCTATAGCATTTCTCTTGATAACTTCAATTCAAGGCTGGGCACAGTGTCTCACAAATGTAATCCAGTACTTTGGCAGGCAGAGGTGAGAGGATTGCCTGAGCCCAGGGGTTCGAGACCTCATTTCTACAATAAGTCAAAAAATTAGCTAGGCATGGTGGTGCACTCCTATAGTTCCAGCTACTAGGAAAGCTGAAGCAGAACAATCACCTGAGCCTAGAAGTTCAATGCTGCGATAGCCATGAGCATGTCAGTGCACTCCAGCCTGGGCGACACAGTGAAACTTCAACTTAAAAAAAATTGTTACAAATAACAATATTATTACTAATAATATTGTTGCTAAACTTCTACTGACATTATTTGATTCTTAAACTAATTTAATAAGACAGAGATATTTTTAATATCTATTGTTATCCATCTTAAGCTGATTTTAAAACTCCAAGTCACTGTTTTTTAACAAGGAAGGAAATAAAATTTGAAATCAGTAAAATAATTAAATATTTATATTAGAACATGGCAGATATAATTGACAGCTCGAATTAGGTTTAAACCTGAAATATTTGAGTGATAGCTAATAACCTTAAAAAATAAAATTGCATATGTCTTTATTACTCAATATGAGTACTCTATTTTTCTTAGTTACCTATGACAAACCAATCTGTCAATAATTTTGCATGTTAAAAGATGTCGCTGGGCTCGGTGGCTCAGCCTGTATCCCGCGCTTTGGGAGGCTGAGGTGAGTGGATTGCCTGAGCCTGCGGGTACGAGACCCGCCTGGGCAACTTGGGGAGACCTCATCTCTACAATAAATTAAAAAATCAACCGGGCATGGTAGCGCGTACCTGTAATTCCGCTACTCAGAAGGCTGCTGCGGAAGGATCGCCAGAGCCCAGCAGGTCGAGGCTGCAGTTGCAGGGAGCGGCCACTGCACTCCAGTCTGGGCAACAGAGTGAGACTCCAACTCAAAAAAAAAAAAAGAGATGTCGATCTGGAAGAGAATAGAATTTGACACCGAGGTTTAATCTTTTTGAAAAATATTTCATGCTTGCTTTGGCAGTACATATACTAAAATTGGAACAAAACAGAGAAGATTAGCATGGCCCCTGTGCAAGGATGATACGCAAATTCATGAAGCATTCCATATTTTAAAAAAAAGAAGAATAACAAATATAAAAAAGAAAATATCTCTGGGCCAGGTGTTGTGGCTCACACCTGTAATTTTCCCACTTTGGGAGACCAAGGCAGGAGAATTGCTTGAGCCCAGGAGTTTGAGGCCAGTTTAGACCACATAGAAAGACCTCATCTCTAAAAAAAATAATCAAAAAATTACTGGACATGGTGGTACACACCTATAGTCCTGGTTACTCAGGAAGCTGAAGCAGGAGAATCACTTAAGCTCAGGAGTTTGAGGCTGCAGTAAGCTGTGATTGTGCCACAGCACTCCAGTCTGGGTGACAGAGTGAGACCCTGACTTTAAAAATGACTCCAACTCAAAAAAAAAAAAAAAAAGATAAATTAAAATAAAATAAGCCGGGCTCGGTGGCTCAGCCTGTAATCCCGCGCTTTGGGAGGCCGAGGTGAGTGGATTGCCTGAGCTCGCGGGTTCAAGACCCACCTGGCCAACTTGGCAAGACCTCATCTCTACAATAAATCAAAAAAGATTAGCTGGGCATGGTAGCACGCACCTGTAGTTCCCGCCACTTGGAAGGCTGAGGCAGAAGGATCACCAGAGCCCAACAGGTCGAGGCTGCAGTGGCCAGGAGCGGCCACTGCACTCCAGTCTGGATGACAGAGTGAGACTTCAACTCAAAAAAAATAAAAAATAAATAAAATAAAATAAAATTCAAAATATCTCTGATTTCTTGCCCTGCCTTTAGAAGAAAATAATCAGGATCTGGAATGACAGATTCGTGGTATCCACGTAGCAAGTAAAAAAAAAAGAAGAAAATAATCACATTCAGATTAGAAATTTTAAATGAGTTTAGTCAATTATCTCTTGCTTAAGCCCTTTCAAGGAAAAAATGTTTTTTAGATTAAAAAAAAGAAAGTTCTGATGAATTTGAAACAAAGTTTTGATGAACTTTACTTATTTATTTATTTATTTTGCTGCAAAAAGTTTTATTTTTATTTGGTCCAGGGCGGTTAAAAAGCTGTCTAGTGGCTGGAGGGGGAGGCTCAGGCAGAAGAAGCCCTGATAATTTGAGAGGGGGTCGGCCCCCCAGAGGCCGCTGGGCTCGTAGTCATGCTTGAGGGTGAGCCTTTCAAAGAGATACTCGCCCAGGCCAGACTCGCCCGGCCAGCCTGCAGAAGGTTGGTCAGGTGATCACCCATCTTCTTGATGAGTTTCACTTCCTCATCTAGGAAGCGGTTCTCCAGGAAGTCACAGAGATGGGGGTCCTGTGGATCCCAGGGCATGAAGGTCCAAAAGGGCTCAGTTCAGGCTCTTCTCCAAAGTCATGGCGACCTCCATGGCATCCAGGGTTTTATCCCACTCATTTTGAGAGGGCTTCTGGATATCCCGGAAGAGGGTGGACCGCCACGCTGGTTTTGCATCTTCAAGAGACGCTCTGCACCCTCGCGCTTCTTCTCCGCCAATTCGCGGAAAAAGTGGCCCACGCCTTCCAGAGCCACATGGTGGCGGTTGAAATAGAAGCCCAGAGAGAGGTAGGTATAGAAGGCCGGCAGATGCAAATTGACCGTGTGGTTGACGGCTGCCTCCACCTCGGTGGAATAATTCTGGCGAACCTGGTAACTCATGGTTGGTCGGCAAGAAGGAGCTGACCGCAAAAACGGTGGTCGCTGGTCCCAGAAACAGGAGGTGGCCGAGAAAGAGGTCTCGGAGGTTGCAAGTGGAGAGGAGATCAGAGGGCAGTGGGAAGCTGGAAGAGAGGGGTTGTCCCTGGGTCTGTTCCGACCAAACACTGTTGAAGCAAGACACAGATCCGCGGGATCGCAGAATCCGCTCGATAAATTTTAATTTTTTCACAAATTTCATATTAGTTTACAAAAATCCCTACTAGATACTTTTCCATCGAAATGCAGACTTTCCTTACAATCGACTTCCAAATACAAGTTATTCTTATTGTCTATAAAAGAAAAGACTTTCTGAGACAAAGCTTAAAAAGTATTCAGGCTTTAATTGCTAAACCAGAAAAATATACATTTCAACCTACAGCAGGCCACCATATTGCCTACCTTTAGGCAGCACCACTGCATCCTGGTCCACCTGAAGGATGCCCTGTGCTGTGCTGCACGACTGTGTGCAGTGGGCCTCACCTCAAGCAACTGCATGCTCAATTTTATAAAATTGCTTTACTAAGAGTAAACACTCAATAAATATTTGTTAATTAACTAGTAGTTTCCATAGCAGCTAATTCATTTGAATGCCGGTGGAATGTTAGACAACTCAGATGCCAGAATTTCCTGTTTTTTTTTTTTTTGAGTTGGTGTCTCATTCTGTCGCCCAGGCTGGAGTGCAGTGGCACACTCACGACCATTGCAGCCTCTACCTGCTGGGCTCAGGCAATCCTTTCGCCTCAGCCTTCCAAGTAGCTGGACTACAGGTTCACACTACCATGCCCGGCTAATTTTTTGATTTATTGTAGAGGCTAGATCTCACCAAGTTGCCCAGGCTGGTCTCAAATCCCTGGGCTCAGGCAATCCTCTTGCCTCGGCCTCTCAAAACTAGGATTACAGGATTGAGCCACCTTGCCCAACTCCAGAATTTCTTAATAGTAAAGTACAACATGAGTAGATATTTAGCAATCTTTGTATTCATTCGTTAGGAAAAGATTGCCAAATCAGATTTGTAATTCAAATCCGCAGTGTGATAGTATGTTGTCAACCACGCAAATACCATGAATACCCAAATTCTGTTTTGTTCTTGGAGAAAGACCTGATGACAGCGTCTATTCCCAACACAAAATAAAACTTTCTCCAAGTACCTTGCTCTTAACAAAATATTGTCACACACATCCTAATCTTTTATTTTCCTTCTCGACAATGATATAAGGTGGCATTATTATCATGTTATTTTATTATGATGAGTATACATTGATAGAAACTGAGATTTGGAGATTTGGTAGCATCAAAACCAAAATCTATGCCATCTAACTTCAAGATTGAGCACATTCCACCACAAAAAGCCAAGTTCTATTTAAGCCAATCTTTAGTTTCTACAATTTGCTTTTTAGTCACTTGAAAGTAAGAGCACAACAAAAGAGAACTATGTTATTTGAAATAATAGTGATAACGAAAATTGTCATAAGTGAAAATATGCAAGTCATTTTTTTTTCCTGATTTGAAAGTTTATAAAATGAATGGCACGGAACAAGGATCCTACAGATTGACCTTTTTCATTGAGAATCCTGGGCCAGGTGCAGTGGCTCAGGCCTGTAATTCCCCACTTAGGCAGAAGTGGGAGAATCACTTGAGCCCAGTACCAGACTGTGAGCAACATAACCAGATCTTGTCTCTAAAAAAACTTTTTTTCAATTTTTTAAGAATTCTTTTCCCTATAGTGATTGACAACCGTTCACAGAGAAATAGAATAGTAGAACAGAAAGCATTCTTTAGAGCCCAAACTTATTAAAAAACCCGGGTTCTCTCTTCCACATCCCCCTTGAACCCTCCCATCCTTCACCAACTCAGCTGCCTTCCTAGGCCCCAACTGCCATGCTGGGCTTTCCCTTGGCTCCTGCCTTCCCTAAAAAGGGTCTATAGTGGGTGGAGGCTCAGAGACTAGCAGTCTGGAGGCATACGGCTGTGACCTGATGTTCCAGCTGGGGGGGGGGGGGGCATTTAGAAAAAAAGATGGCTGAGGGACAGCATAGTATGATTTACCACGGAGCAGGCGACAGCCCTGCCTCCTAAAATTCCTCTTTCCTACACCCCCGCCAGCAACGCTTCAATTTAGCACCCTCTTTAGTCTTAGACCTGCCTACTCTCTAAATTTCATTCTTTCCACCCCAGACACAAACTTCTTTTGTCTAAAGAATTGCCAGAAAGCCCAGCTGTCTGTCCCTCCACTGTTCCCATAAACTCTTCCCTCTATTTTCTGACCTCCAGCCTCAGAGCCACTTCCTTCTGCCTTGGCCTCTCCTTAGGCTGCACTTACTATCTCCTGGCTGTTGTCTTCACCACCCTTCTTCACACCTGACTTTCATTTCTCATATACTTACCTCAATTAAAAGAAGAGAGGAAAAAAGGGAGGCCGAGGTGGGAGGATCACCTGAGCCCAGGAGGTTGAATCTGCAGTGAGTCATGATCGTGCCACTGTACTCCAGCCTGGGTGACAGATTAAGACCCCAACTCAAAAAAAAAGAAAGAAAAAAAAAAGAAAAAGAGAGAGCATACTTTTTTCCAAAAATATTAGTTTAGTAATAAACTTATATATTATATCTATAATGTGATGGCATATGACTCCCCAAAATGAAAGATAAGCAGATAACTGAGTTTGGGAAATACTGAACTAATCCAAGTCTTCTTTGGAAATGAGAAAACTGTAATCTTATGATGCTACATAAATTGCTCAAAGTCACAGAGGTGTCTAGTCCCGGAGTCTGAGCTATCCTTAGCATTTTTTGCAGTGTCCCCAAAAGCAGAGACATATTCAGAATAGCTGTGGTTATTCAACACAGAGACATAACATGCCTATTATAAAGAAGCCCAATGTTCCTACTTGTTAGAATATAATTTAATATTTTTTTGTTTAAAGACTTTCAAGTCTCTTCCCCTATTTTCAATCACAGACTCAAATTGTAGGGAAAAAAGTTTGTTAAGATTTGGGGAAAGAGGCCAGGCGCAGTGGCTCATGCCTGTAATCCCAGCACTTTGGGAGGTTGAGGTGGGACGATTGCTGAATCCAGTAGTTCGAGATCAGCCTGGGCAACACAGAAAGACCTTGTCTCTACATAAAATCAAAAAATAGCCTGGCATGGTGGCACACACCTGTATTTCCAGCTACTCGGGAGGCTGAGACGGAAGGATCACCTGAGCCCAGAAGGTCGAGGCTGCAGTGAACCGTGATTATGCCACTGCATTCTAGCCTGAGCAACAGAGTGAGACTCCCACTGAAAAAAAGAAAAAGAAAATTGGGGCGTGAGATGTGGCTAGCAAAATATTATCCCACAGTAGGCCCTATTTGAGCTTATTAGTGTAAACACATACACACACCTTACACACACACTAGACTCAGAGAAGTACCTAGGTGATAGATTTAAGTAAGAAATAAAAATTACATGTTTTTTCTTTTAGTGATGGAGGATTAAATGAAAAAGTCATACCGGGGATCTTTAAAAATGATGAACAACAACACCTGAAGTTCTTACAGAGACCTCCAAATGCTACAATCATTCCACTGTAAGAACTTCGTTTTTTGTTTTTATTGTTTTGTTTTGTTTTTAAGAAAGAAGGTTAAGATAATAAAGACCTGTTACCTACTTCCAGGCTGAGGCTGAGTCACTGTGTAAACACACTTCAACTACCAGCCTGCTTTCTCAAGAGTGAATCAATTGCTTTGAGCAATGAATAGAGTGAGTTCTTTCAGATTTCATCCCACAGAATAGAACTACTCATCATTGTTCTGTGGAAGAATGAGTATAAGTCAATATCTTCTGGGTTTCTTAGCTATCTTCTATTTTGGCATTTGTATTTGTCCAAGAAGGTTGCAAAAATGAGCAATGAAGAGAGGAGAGGTGATATCGTGTCAAAAAGGCAGAAGGGCCAAGGAACTCAGAGGCCTAAATTTTGTCTGTGGCCAAAACCAAATAAAACTCCACAGCCATGGAAAAAGGGAACTTTCCAACATATTCACAATAAAATGCAACAGACTAATTTCAGTCTTTTTTTTCCTTCTTTCTCAACAAAATTCCACTCTCAGGAAAAAACTGGGGCATTACTGTTCCACTTTCCTTCAGTCACTTAGTAACTAGTCTTAAGCAAGTCATTTAAGCTTTATGAACTGCAGCCTCCCAGCTGGTAAAATAAAATTATGCTAATATTTCCTACTCTTAGGCTAAGAATTAAATGAGATAATATACTTAAAGCATTTAGCAATGTTTGGCATCTAGTAACAGCTGACAAAATGACAGCTATTATTTTGATGATGATGCATGACAATGACATGTTACTGGAAAGTAGCTTGAAGATTACTCAAGTCATTTACAAGTGGTAAGAAGCAAAGGTGGCCGGGTGGTAGCTCACACCTATAATCCCAGCACTTTGGGAGGCCAAGATAAGAGGAACACTTGAGCCCACGGGTTTGAGAACAGCCTGGGCAACTTGGTGAGACCACATCTCTACAATAAATAAAAAATAAAAATAAAAAGCCGAGCGTAGCAGCGTGCACCTGTGGTTCCAGCTACTTGGAAGGCTGAGGCGGAAGGTTGGCCTGAGCCCAGCAGGTCGAGGCTGCTGTGGCCATAAATGTGCCACTGCACTCCAACCTGGATGACAGAGTGAGACTCCAACTCAAAAAAAAAAAAAGAAAAAGAAAGAAAAAGAAAAAAAAAAAACAAGGGTAAAGGTAAAAAGCTTTAAAAAAGAGAACACATTCCCTTCCCCTTAGGATTTTGCTAAGTAATGATTCCAGGTTTAGAAAAAGTCAGTAGCCAAGACCAAAGGATATTTTCTTCATTTTTCTCATAAAACTCAACCAGTCCTCACAAGGATGAACCTTGTGCTGACCTATGTAGACTAGAGTTACCAAATTCAGTAAATATTCTGGAGGCCCAACTAAATGTGAGTTTTAGATAAACAAGAATTCTTTTTTAAGAATAAGTACAGTATTTCATAATGTATTTGAAGCATATCTTTATTTTAAAAATTATTTGTTGTATATCTGAAATTCAAATTTTTTGTTTGATTTTATTTTAGAACCAGGGGTACATGCCAAGATTTGTTACTTAGGTATATTGAGTGATGTCGAGGTTTGGGCTTCTGATGAGCCTGCCCCCTCATCCCTCATGGTAAGCAGCTCTTATTTCCCCTTCGTCCCTCCCTTCTTTAGTAGTGCCCAATGACTGTTGTTCCTATCCTTGTACCTGTGTGTGTACAGTATTTAGTTCCCACTTATGGGTGAGAACATGCAGTATTCAGTTTTCTGTTTCCGTGATAATTCACTTAGAATGATGGCCTCCAGCTACATCTATGTTACTGCAAATGACATGATTTCATTCATTTTTATGGCTGTGTAGTATTGTATGGTGTATATGTACCACATTTTCTTTATCCAGTCCACCACTGATGGACACCTACATTAGTTCCATGTTTTTGCTGTTCTAAATGTGCTGTGATAAACATACAAGTATAGATGTCTTTTTGGTAGAATTCTTTATGCTCCTCTGGGTATATAAGTAGTAGTGGGATTGCTGGGTGTAATGGTAAATCTATTTTTAGTTCTTTGAGAAATCTCCAAACTGCTTTCCACAGGGGATGAACTAGATTGCTTTCCCACAAGCAGTGTACAAGCATTTCCTTTTCTCCACAGCCTTGTCAGCATCTGCTGTTTTTTGACTTTTTAATAATAGCCATTCTGACTGGTGTGAGATGGTATCTCATTGTGGTTTTGATTTGCATGAGTCAAATTTAACTGAGGATCTTGTATTTTATCTGGGAATCGTAATGAACACCTGGACCCTAGAAATAAGAACAATCCAGATGGTGCACCCAGAGCCACCCTCAAAGACCACAAGTGTGAGCCTGGGGACTGATGAAGATATTTAAAGGAAATGAAAATGTGGTATTTACCATCACTGGCTTGAGTGGGTTTCTTTTTCTTGCAATCAAAATGGTTTGTCTACCAAAACATTTATTTTGTCTGTTTTAGTTTTCATATCTTAAAAGATGGAGGAGTAATATCTGCAAGGCTCTTGTAAAGAGAAAATAGAAGCTAAATGTGAGAGTACATTGTAAACTAGGTTTGGGGGACTTCTGAGCAAAAATACTAGATTGAACACATGCTCCTTCCAGAAACCTTGCTAAAATAACAGGACAGGGATTTTTTTTAAGGCATAAACCCAAAAGGAAAGAGAAAACAGATCCTGAAAGAACAAAAAGATACACCAGCAACAGAAATCCTTTCGGGTACAGGCAAGTGAATGGAGCCGTCTTGGACCTTCTAGACAGACCAGCTAAATGCCATCAACTGACCTCAGACAACAACAGGAAGAGAGAAACAATCCCCTAAGTTCTATTCGAATTCTTAACCAGCAAGATGATGACATGTAATAAAATTATAGTTGTTTTAATGCATTCATTTTGAGTGACAAATTACACAACACTGGAACACATAACAGAAGGCAGAATGGGATTGGGGTGATTAAGACATAGGGCACTATAGTGCACAGGTATAGATGCATTTCTAACTAACTAGAGAAGAGTTCACAAGGATTGTGACTTCTCATCTGGCCTTAAAAGATAAATAGAAACAAGAAGAACTTTGGATTCTATAGCATAAGCTTAAAGAACTTCTCTCTTCCAGAGGACTTTTGAGAATCCTAGATACTGGGCTAAAGATTCACTCAAATTATAGGGAGACACAAGAATAAACAGAAGTCAAATCCAAGGCAGTCAGTGGGAAGAATAACTGTATTAAAAATATTAACTTCAATTATAAAAATAAAATTATAAGAAATACATTACTTCCCAGTACCTTTCAGATTATTGCTACCTGCAGAAGGTTTTTGTTGCCAGTGCAGAGTCCCTGAACTTTTAATATATGTATTATTGCCTTTGCTTTTTATGGACTACATTAGAAAAAGACTATTTTTGTTGCAACTTACAGAATACCAATTGAAACCAGCATAAGCAATGGGAGAACTTAATTCATAAAACCCAAAAGTTGACACGTGAAACTGACCTCCAAGAGTTCAATCGATATTTTTTTTTTCTCTTTCATTCTCTCTCCTTCCCTCTGTGTGTTGTCTTATTCTTTCCTACTAAGCAGAGTCTTCCACCCTGATGTTGGTCTGGCCATTACTTAGTAAACCCAGAGAAAAGTGAGTTTCTTCACCCTCCCTGCCCCCACCACCTTTCCTTACTAATATTAAAAAACCCAGAGAAGATCTCTGATTGGCTAACTTGCTCATTTCCCCACCCTTAATCCAATCATTGTTGACAGGGTAATATGATTGGCCAGTGTCCCAAAAAGTGAGTTAATATAATCTGCAGCCCCAACAGAACGACTTGTTATGAAGTAAAAGTAATGACAGTTCCTACTAAAGAGGAAGGAACAGTGTTATAAATCAGAAGCAGGATGAAAGTGTTTTCTTTTTCTTTCTTCTTCCCCCCCCCCCTTTTTTTTTTTTTGAGTTGGAGTCTCACTCTGTCACCCAGACTGGAGTGCAGTGGCCGCTCCTGGCCACCGCAGCCTCGACCTGCTGGACTCCGGCGATCCTTCCGCCTCAGCCTTCCGAGTAGCCGGAATTACAGGCGCGCGCTACCACACCCGGCTAATTTTTTGTTTTATTGTAGAGATGAGGTCACCCTTGCCCAGGCGGGTCTCGAACCCGCGGGCTCAGGCAATCCACTCACCTCAGCCTCCCAAAGCACGGG
>CAUYQG010055284.1:0-36536 GCA_963574415.1 Tarsius wallacei | reverse complement strand
GAGCCCGCGGGTTCGAGACTCGCCTGGGCAACTTGGCGAGACCTCATCTCTACAATAAATAAAAAATTAGCCGGGCGTGGTAGCACGCACCTGTAGTTCCAGCTACTTGGAAGGCTGAGGCGGAAGGATCGCCAGAGCCCAGCAGGTCGAGGCTGCGGTGGCCGGGAGCGGCCACTGCACTACAATCTGGGTGACAGAGTGAGACTCCAACTCAAAAAAAAAAAAAAAAAAAATTAAAGCATATTTTATAAGCGACAATAACAATTTCTTATTTTGCTAATTTCTTAATTAGAAATTAGAATATTTTGAGATTTTAAAATTTCTATTAGTTGTTTTGCATCTTCTTCCACCACATGAATAAATTATTTGACAAAAAGAAGACAAATGATTTTTGAATGTGCTTAAGGATTTCATTTAAAAATTAATTGATGTGATGTATTATTTTTCTAAGCAGTAACTTGGCTGTCATACCTCTTATATTTGCTTAGGATTTTTTTTTTTATTATTGAAAGTTGCAGGTATTTCTGTCATAACTGTAAGCAAACTTAATGTGTTCAAAAAAGTTCCTGGGCAACATATTAGTATATTTTTAATGTCCTGAAGATCTGAAGACTAATCTAAATTGGCATGTTTTATACTATTCAGTAAGAGGTTGGGCATGGTGGCTCACATCTGTAATCTTCACCCTTTGGGAGACTGAGGCAGGAGGATTGTCTGATGCCAGAAGTTCAAGACCATCCTCACCAAAAAGGAATTATCAACTAATTACTTGTGATTACAAGTATCAAGTCATATTTTCCGGCATTATTAAAAACTGTTGTGTGAAACCTGTCTATCGAAAAAAGTAACAGTCTATGTTTTTAAAATAGCTAGTACATTCTTATATATTAAATTACATATCAAAAATTTTAAATGAATTTGATATTAAAATAAGGCATATTTTCCAAGCAACAATAAAAAAAGTAAAAAGAATATTTATTAAGAAAAAACTATTGATATCAACCTTTTAGATTTTGTTTGGTGAGGAATAATAGTACATACTATAAATACTGATGAAACTCTGAAAGTTTCTATTACTAAGAAATAAAATACTCATTATCTAAATTGAGTCAGCCATGAAAGATTAGGGTTTGCCACTAAATGTTTTGTGTTTATATTATAATTTTCAAATTGCAAGCATAATATTTTAATATTTGTCAACATGTGTTTATAAAAGTAAGTTCTAAATGTCTAAGCTTTAAAAAAATGAGGAAGTAAAGATTTTCTCAGACAAAAATTGAAGAAGTTTTTTGCCAATAGCCATGTCTTATAAGAGATCTGAAAGTAAGTTATTTAGAAGAAAGGAAATTGATTTAGGTCTATTGATACGTAAAGAATGGAAGACCAACAGAGAAGGAATAAATGAAGGTAAAATAAATCATACCGTTTTCTTATTCTTAATTGAACTAACATATCATGATTTGTTCAAAATAAATCTGAGAAATATATTTAGTGATTATAGTTTATCCATAAATGAGATGAAGGATGCTGTGTTATAAAGAAAGGAAGAAGAGAAAAACTCTATTATATTATAAGGTACTTGTATTATCCATAAAGCAGCATAGTGCAATCTGAAAGTGGATTTCAACCAGTTGGGCTTGCATGATGCAAACCCTCGAGCAGCCAGTAAACAGGTGTCAAAAAAAAAGTAGAATTGGAGTGCTAAGAGAAGAAAGAAAATCGAATCATATAAAATGCTCAATTAAAACCAAAGAAATTCACCTACATATATATTACATATGTACCCAACTCTGACTTGTACCCCACACCTTCATAATAAAAAAAAAATCAAAGGAAGCAGAAAAAGATTGAAAAACAAAAAAATAAACAAAAAACAAGAGCATTGACTAGAAAGCAGCAATGAATCGAGTAGATATTAATCCAACTGTATGAATAACCACTTTAAACGCCAATGGTCTAAATACACCAATTAAAAGACAAGATCTGTCAGAGTGGATTAAGAGAACACCCCCTTTTCTGTTTGTTGTTATCGTGAGGAAACACAACTGATTTTTGCATGTTGATTTTGTATGCTACACTTTTGCTGAATTTGGTTACTGGTTCTAAGTGTATTTTGGTGTGGAATCTTTCTAGGATTTTCTACATATAAGACCATGTCATCTGTGAAGAGATAATTTTACTTCAGAATTAAGAAGAATAAACTTAACTAAGGAGGTGGAAAACTAGTACACTGAACACTAAAAAACATTGCTGAAAGAAATTAGAGACAAATAAGTGAAAAAAATCACATGTTCGTGGATTAGAAGACTTAATCTGTTGAAATGGCCATACTACCCAAAGAGATATGCAGATTCAATGCAATCCCTATCAAAATTCCATTGACCTTTTTTTCAGAAGTAAAAAAAATAAATCTTAAAATTTATTTGGAACTACAAAAATCCCTGAATAGCCAAAACAATCTTGAGAAAGAATGAAAAAGCTGGAGACATCAAACTTCCTAATTCCCAAAACATATTACAAAGCTACAAAAATCAAAATAGTATGGTACTGGCATAAAGATAGACATATAGGCCAATTAAACAGAGTATAGAGCCCAGAAAAAAATCATTGCATGCATAGTCAAATGATCTTCAACAAGGGTGCTGATACTATACAACGGGAAAAGGATAGTCTCTTCAACAATGTGTTGGCAAAATTGTATATCCACATGCAAAAGAATGAAATTGAATCCTTATTGTACAAAGTACACAAAAATTAACTCAAAGTGAATTAATATCTTAGACATAAGACCAGAAACCATAAAGATCCTAGAAGAAAACAGAGTGGAGAAGCTTCATCACATTGGTCTTGCCAGTTTTCTTGGGTATGTGATCAAAAGTATAGGCAGCAAAAGTAAAAATAGACAAGTGGAACTACATGAAACTAAAAGCCTTCTTCACAGAAAAGGAGGCAGTCAATGGAGTAAAAATATTTGCAAGTCACATATCTGAAAATGGATTGATATTCTAAATATATAAGAAATCCCTGCAACTCAACAGAAAAAAAAACTTGATTAAAAAATGGGCAAAAAACTTGAATAGACATTCCCTCAAAGAAGACATATGAATGGTCAATAGATATTTAAAAAGATGCCAGACATCACTAATAAGGTAAATGCAAATCATAACTATAATGAGGTATCACCTTGTACTTGTTAGAATGACTATTATTAAGAAGTCAAAAGATAATAAGCTCTGGCAAGGAGATGGAGAAAAGGAACCCTTGTACACTGTTGGTGGGAATGTAAATTGGTAGAGCAGTTATGAGACATGGAAATCCCTCAAAAATTAAAAAAAAAATAGAATTAGCATACAGTGATTCAGCAATTCCCCATCTAGTTATATATTCAGAGGAAAGAAAGTCACTGTGTTGAAGAGATTGTCTGCATCGCCATGCTCATTGCTCCATTATTTGCAATAGCCAAGTTATGTAAACAACATAAGTGCCTGCTGACAGATGAATGGAGAAAGAAAATGTGATATATAGATGCATATATATGGAACAGAATATTATTCCTTAAAAAGGGAGGAAGTCAGCCATTGCCACTAGATCTGGTGTGGCCATGTGCTTTTTGAGCTATGGCTATTGTCAGATTTCCTGGCTTTGGCCCCCTACCCTACCGTGGCAAGGTGAATCTCCTCTCTCTCTCTCTAATTTGCCTTTTAAATAAACTATATTTTCTGATCTAAAAAAAAAGGGAGGAAGTCCTGCAACTTTCAATAACATGGATAAACCTGGAGGAAGTTATGCTAGGTGGAATATGCAAGACACAGAAGGCAAATACTGTATAATCTCACTTACATGTGAAATCTAAAAAAGCTGAACTCATAGAAACAAGAGTAGAGTAAAAGAGCAGGCTGCAGGTGGGGAGAGTTGGGAGATGCTGGTCAAAGAGCATAGACTTGCAGTTCTAAGATATAAAAGTTTGGAGACCTAATGTTCAACATTGTGACTATTGTTAATAATAATGTATTACATACTTGCAATTTGCTAAGACAGTAGACCTTTTTTTTAGTATGTTTTTCGAGTTGGAGTCTCACTTCGTCGCCCAGGCTGGAGTGCAGTGGCATACTCACGGCCACCCCAGCATCAACCGGCTGGGCTCAGGTGATCCTTCCACCTCAGCCTTCCAAGTAGCGGGAACTACAGCCGTGTGCTACCTCACCTGGCTAATTTTTTGACTTATTGTAGAGATGAGGTCTCACCAAGTTGCCCGGGCTGTTCTTGAATCTGTAGGCTCAGGCAATCCCCTCACCTTGGCCTCCCAAGGTGTTGGGATTACAGGCTTAAGCCAACGTGCCCAGTCAACCAAAGATCTTAAGTATTTTCTCCACACACATGCATGTACACACATAACTGTGTGAAGTGATGGGTATGTTAATTAGCTAGATTGTGGTAATAATTTCATAATGTATACCTATATCAAAATATCACATTGTACACCTTGAATATTATACATTCTGTTTGCCAATTATACCTCAATAAAGCAGAAAATACAAAAAAATTACCCAAAAGAAAAAAAAATAGGTATGTATCTAGCAAAATATGTAAAAATGTGTATGAGGAAAAGGACAAAAGTCTGATGAAAGACAGCAAAGGAGATGTAAATAAATAGATATTCCATGTACATAGGTAGAAAGACTTCAGATCTCAAGATGTCAATTCTTCCCAGACTGGAGAAACCTCACATCTTCTGAGCAGATTATAAACTCTTAATACTTGAGACGAGAATTTTAATCTTCCATTTGCCAGACACTGTCTAGGGACTTTTTACATTTTTATTTCATTTAATTCTTGCAATAGACTTGAGATGTGTTCTATACTATTTTTTTTCAGATTAGGAAACTGAAATTTATGCATTTGGAATCACTTGTTCTAGATCTAAATGCCAGTGAATGGCCAAGCAAAAACATCAACTCCAGCTCTGCCTGGGAGCGGAATTAGTGTTGCTTCCCTGAACCATAAAATCAGGAGTGAATTCCTTTATCCCGTGTCACAGGTAAATACCTCTGCTTAGTCTCCAAAGCTCCATAATCATGTCACCTTTTTCTTTCCCTGACTAACCCATCTGAATCTCCGACTATTTCAGAAGATGTACTTTAGCCCCAGTGATTCCATATTTTCCTCTAAGTGTTTCTTTTCATCGTCAGACACATTGACCTTGGAATTTCATGGGGTGCCCTCTCTAGTCCTTTAGTCCATCAGAGTTCTGTTCATCTTCAAGTCTCAATTTAAGTCCTACATCCTCCACAACTTTCTGTATTTTGAAGCCTTGCTCTATCCTGGTGACTTACTTTTATTTTCTTTTTGCTCTCTCTGCCTAGAATAAATATTGCAATTCTGCCCAAAAATCAAGGGCCAAGTCAAAGTCCAACTGTTTCAGGACATGGAATCAGATTTTCCTCAGTGGAGTGATCTCCAGAACCAGTTCTCAAAAGAATTGTCAGCTGGCCAGCAAAATTTCAAGTATATTAATTTCACAAATAAATGTTCAGTGAATAGGATCACATATAATAAATAACCACAAATTGATTTCTGCTTGGTGTAACTCAGGTTACTTATTGATTTTTGAAAAGTAAGGAGAAACACTGAATATCAGGTCAGGCATAGGATAAACTGTCATAGCAATGACCCCAAATATATGAGGTCTGACAATTAAGTTCGCAAACTTGCCACCATGAGCCTACGTTGGCCGCACTGTGCAAAAACTCGGTAAGGTTTCATAACCTTGGTATATCAGTGTTTCAAAACTGTGTTCATGTTGATGTGCAGTGGTGTCTTGCTGAGTGGTGTTCATTTTTGTTACATGCTTTTGTGTGCCGTTATGAGAACGTTGGAGCTTGTATGGGAGCAATGAACACACACATTAAATGTCTTGTTAAACTTGGCAAGAGTGGAAGTGAAATCAGGAATATGTTAATCCAAGTTTATGAGGATAATGCCACGTAGAAAATGGCAGTGTACAAATGGATTAAATGTTTTTCTGAGGGGAGAAAAAGGATCGCTGGTGAAGAGAGGTCAGGATGGTCAGTAATGAGCAGAACTGATGAAAACATGGCAAAAATTCACTGAATTGTGCATCAAAATTGTCGACTGACTGTGAGAAGCGTAGCAGACCAAATAAACGTTGATAGAGAAACAGTTAGGAAAATCTTGGCTTGAGAAAGGTGTGGGCAAAAATGATCCCAAAGGAGCTCTTGCATCATGACAGTGCACCAGCTCACACGACACTGTCTGTGAGGGAGGTTTTAGCCAGTAAACAAATAACTGTATTGGAACACCCTCCCCTACTCACCTGATGTGGCCCCCATGACTTTTTTCTTTACTTGAAGATAAAGAAAATATTGAAAGAAAGTCATCTTGATGACATTCAGGACATCAAGGGTAATATGATGACAGCTCTGATGGTCATTCCAGAACAAAAGTTCCAAAATTGCTTTGACAGGTGAAAATCAGGCACTGGTGTCGGTGGTGCATAACTTCAGCAATGAGGTATGTAGAACTTTTTCTACGATGAGTTTGCAAACTTAGTTTTCAAAACTCATATGTGATTCAAACAAGATTGAAGTTTGTTTCTGTCTCACAGAACATTCCAGAGATAAGCAGCTGGTCCAGCCACTGGGTAAGTGGCTCTGATCCACAAAGCCTCCAGGATTCCAGATTCCTTTCATTTTGTTGCCTCTCTGTCCCCTAAGGTGGAGCCTTTGTCCCCAAAGGCATACCTGGTTCAAAGCAGCACAGCCACATTCTAAGCTATTAGAAGAAGAACATTAAGATGACAAGTGGGCTGGGCGCGGTGGCTCATCCTGTCATCCCAGCACTTTGGGAGGTTGAGACGAGAGGATTGCCTGAGCCCAGGGGTTCGAGACCAGCCTAGGTGACTTGGTGAGACCTCATCTCTACAATAAATCACAAAAACTAGCCGGGCCTGGTGGCGTGCATCTGTAGTTCCAGTTACTTGGAAGGCTGAGGCATAAGGATCACCTAAGCCCAGCAGGTCGAGGCAGCAGTGGCTGGTGAGAGTGCCACTGCACTCCAGCCTGGGTGACAGAGTGAGACTCCAACTCAAAAATATAAAAAATAAAAAGAGATGACAAGTGACTGTTTTTCTAAAGTCATGATCTAGAAATTGTCCTCATCACTTCTGCTTGTATTCTATTGACTAGAATTTAATATTACGGCCATGCTGGCAAAGGAGTCTGGTACATGTAGCTTCCAGCTGGCAGTCATATGTCTATCTAAAAACCTGAGACATTCTGTTACTAAAAGGAGAAAAAAAGGTGGCGGGCATAGATATTGCAGGGCAACAAGTAGTGCTGGTCCTAGGTCCTGTGCTGAGCTCATTGGGAACCAACTAAAAACACAGTGAGGACTCTTACGGGTCAGAGTCAGAATGGAGTAGCTTGCCTTGGGTCAAAGTGTAAGACTGTGTTTTCCACATAACTTAGTCCCAGGAAAGTGGCAGAAAGAGGTCTTTGTCTCTTGCCCCTGGTACTCCATTTGTTTTATCTTAATCAAGAGGATTGGTGTCCATGTCTGTGTCTAAAGGCATGTGTCCCAAAATCAAATTATGTCACTCTGTATTGCATAAATGCTAAATTTTCTAATTGTGATAATTTATTGTGGTTATGTAGGAGTAGTCTTATTTTTAGTATATACATGCTGAAGTGTTTAGGGGTTAGGTATTCTGATGCCTGCAATGAACTATTGAATGGCTCAGATTGAGAGAGAGAGAGAGAGAGAGAAAGAGAGAGAGAGAGAGAGAGAGAGAGAGAGAGAACAATGATAGTAACATGTGAACAGCTAGTGAATTTAGGGAAAGATTCCGAGGGTATACTACTGTTAACAATTCTTCTGAAGGACTAAAGCTTTTCAAAGTAGAAATCTCGGGGGAAAAAGACAAGAAGGCACCATAGTGTAAAGAAAAGAGATTTAGGGGTTTTCTTGATGGCTACGTAGTATTGTGCTACTGTCTTTGCAGCAACATGGATGCAGCCAGAGGCCACCATTCTAAGCGTGTTATCGCAGAAACAGAAAAGTGAATGCCACATGTTCTCACTTACAAGTAGGAGCTATATTCTAGGTACACAGTGGCATAAGGACAGGAAAAGTAGACACTGGGGACTCCTAAAGGGGTAGGGAGGGAGAGAGGCAAACGTTGAAAAGCCACCCACTGGGTACCACACTCACCACCTGGGTGATGGGCTCAGTAGAAGCCCAAACCTCACCATCACATTATATGCCCATGTAACAAACCTGCACCTGTGCCCCCTGAGTATAAAATTTAAAAAGTAAATAAATAAATATGAGAAGAAAAGAGACTTGGATCATGGATAGGTCAACAACTTCTGTTCCTGGTTGTTTTTTTTCTATTTATTTCTTCTTTTTCTTTTTCTCTTTGAGTCAGGATCTCACTCTGTCATCCAGGCTGGAGTGCAGTGGCACTATCACAACTCACTACAGCCTCAAACTCCTGGGCTCAAGTGATCCTCCCGTTTCAGCCTCCAGAATAGTTGGGACAACAGGCGCATACCACCACATCAACCAATTTTTTGTAGAGACAAGGACTGGTTATGTTGCCCAGGCTGGTCTCTAACTCCTGGGCTCAAGCAATCCTCCCACCTTGGCCTCCCAAAGTGCTGGGATTACAGGTGTGAGTCACTATGCCCAGCCTTGTTCCTGGGTTTTTTTCTAGCCAGAGGACTTTCAGAGATTCATTTTGCCTTTCTTGGTTATCTTCCTCAAAATAGCAAGACATTCTGGTAAGACAATGGAAATAAACAATTTCAGCAAGTCTAAGAGAGCATATTCTATGATTTCAGGTTTAGCAAGAAAAGTGAGACCAATAGCAGTAAAGGTGTTGCCAAAAAGAAAAAAGATCTCAAGTCCCTTTTTTTTAACACAAAGGGAGGAGGGGAGAAAGGGAGAGTCTGGCATCACTATGGACATAACAGAGAAGATCTCCAGGGAGAAGGATTGGTCAGTGTGTCGAATTTGCAGAGATAAAGTAAGATAAGATCAGAGAAGTGGCGCTTGGAGTTGTCAGTGTGGAAGTCACTGGTGATCTCAGAGTATTCCAGTTGAGTGGCTGGAAAGGAAGCCTGGGTGTGGCAATGAAGGAACGAGCTGAAGATGTGGAGACCGAAACTAAAGAGAATTCCTTCGGAATGTAGCTTCATATTTATACTCATTTGTATTCTTTAATGCAAAATCGATTGCTTGCTAGAGGTGTGATCCTAATCCTTACGATTTTCAATTAGTATGATGTCTCAGCAATTATTTAATTTACACATGTGTAGATTTACTTAGTTTACATAAAATGACTACATATAAGGGTTCATACAATGATCACTGATGTTGTGTCTAGCTGTCTAATATTATAAACAATGTCTAGGGAACGTGTTTGGTGCCCTACTTTCAAAAATTTATGTGTATGTCTGTTGGACAATTCATAAAGGAAGAACAATCGGGCAAAAGGGCATTTTCATTTAAATACTGATAAATATGACCGGATTTTCCTGCCAAGAGCCTGTACTGCCTATGTGCGAGAACATCTGTTTCTCCCCTGCTTGCCAACTCAGAGCTTGTGATTACTTGCCAATCGGATTAGTAGAAAATGACTACACTTGATTTCAATTTTATTATTTATTATTTTTAATTGCATTATTTCAAAGCTCAAAACTGATGCTGTGCCTAGTTTTTAAAAAGCCGTTTGCATTCATTTTGTTTCCTGAAATCGTGACCTTCACAGTTTTTTTTTCTATTGGGGGGGTCAAGTCTTTTTGTACCAATTTGTATATACCATAATATATTAAGGGAACTAGACGTTTATCCATTGTTCATGTTGCTCGTATTTTCTCCATATTTTTTCTGGTCTTTGACTTTGATTATACTATTTTTCCTGTGTAGAAATGTTTGATTTTTAAATGTAGGCAGAATTATCAATCTTTTCTTGGGGAGGGGGCTTCACAGCTTTGTGTCATGCTTAGAAATACCATTCCTATTGCAATAATATAATTGCCCTCACAGTTGCTTTGGATTCTTTTGTGGTTTAATTTTTACTTTAATACTTTCTTTCTAGTTTAGTTTTGATACCTTCTAGTCTTTCTAGTTAAGACTATTTGGGCTCTTCGTTGGTCCTGTTGATCTTTCTGGCATGACCCTTTTTTGAAATTACAGAAGCTTAGTTATTTTCTTCAATAAATTTAAGCCTTGGTCTCCGGCTCCCCAATTTTCCTTTGTTTCAGATTTTCCTGGCTCTTTCTTTAATTTTGATCTTCTTTGTAAACCTGGGGATCTCCTGGTCTAGCCAACTACAAGAAAAATTCAAGCGGTAACTTGATTAGGATTGTATCAAGCCTTCCTCTCTCACAGTCAACTACATCTCAGAAGTAAGAAGCACATCCTTCTGACTTCTCAGGCTAAGAACTTTTGAATCATCCTTATTTTCTCTCTTTTATTGTATAGTTTAAGAGAGATTTTATTGGAAAAAGAAGACATGCTCAAGGGAGAGCATGAGTGCTTTAAGAAGAGGGCGCATACTTGCCTTTGACAAGAAGCTTTATATATGTTTACAACGATGGCTGAGCTAAGAGCAGAAGACTGCAGGTATCTGATCACAGGTATTGATTACTGTCTCTCAATCTTTTAAGGTCACAGAAATCTTCTAAATAACAAAAGTGATTAACCAGATCTGGGCTTTTCTTAGAACATCATGTCTGCGTTTTGGGTCAGTGGTCCCCCACCTTCTTGGCATCAGGGACCGGTTTCACGGAAGACAGTTTTCCACAGACAGGTGGGGTCGGGGGAAAGGGGGAGGGAATGTACAGTCAAAGCTCACTGCTAATGTTCATCTACATTTGCAGCTGCTCCCCAGTGCTAGCATCACTGCCTTAGCTCCACCTCAGACCATCAGTAGATTCTCATAAGGAGCGTGCCGCAATAGGGTTCGTGCTTCTATGAGAATTGAATGCAGCCACTGATCGGACAGGAGGCAGAGCTCTGGCAGTAATGCGAGTGATGGAGAGTGGTTGTAAATACAGATGAAGCTTCACTTGCTTGACTGTCGCTCACCTCCTGTTGTGAGGCCTGGTCCCTAACACCTGGGGGATGAGACCCACTTTGGGGGTAAATCCCTACCGTTTCTGTGATTTTCATTATAAACTCGGGAATCTGCTGGGGTAGCCAATGACAAGAAACATTCAGGTGGTAACTTGGTTAGGGTCCTATCCAGCCTGCTCCTCTCACGGTCAACTACATCTCAGAAGTGAGAAGTCCATCCTTGTGGCTTCTCAGGCTGAGAAGTTTTGAGTCATCCTTATTTTCTCTCTTTCTTGCACTTCAAATGTAAATGGGCACACCTAGTTGAGTCCTACCTTCAGGGTACATCCGGATACCAACCATTTCTTACTGCCTCCCCTGCTAACATCTTTTCACAAGTTATCCTTTATCTCTCATCTGAATTGTTGCAAGAGCCTGGTCATCCTGCTTTTAGGGTTGCCCTGTGAACATTCGCATACAGTCATCCCAGAGTAGTTCTTTAAAAGCAAAACCAAATCATGTCATTCCGACACCCAAATGGCTGTCTAACAGCTTTCCATCTTGCTCAAAGTGAAAGTCAACATCGTCATGATGTTCCAACAGGCACCTTGTGGCCTGGCTTTTGCAATTTCTCTGACTGGATCCAGGACTTCCGGCCTCTTCCAGCTTCCTGTGGGCACGCTGCTCTCCCCCAGTGTACCAGGCACACTCCTGACACAGGGTCTTTGCACCTCTCTCGCCTCTGCTTGCCAAGCTCTTTTCCAAGGTGTCTGTTGGGCTTTCTCCCTAATCTCCTTCTGATCCTGGCTCAGAACTCACCTTTTCAACAAGGATTTCTCTGACCACCCTATGTAAACCTGCAGCCCCTCTCCTTCCTGCTGTATTTTTTTCCTCTATAGCACTCATCCTCATTTAACATACGATGTGTTCTTCTTGTCTGTTCTTTCTCCCTGCATTCCCTTCTAGATTTCAAGCTCCGTGAGGGCAGAGGTTTTTGTCTGTTTTGTTTACTGTTATGTTGCCAACGATTAATACATAGTAAATAGCCAATAAATATTTGTTGGCTGAGTCAGTTGATGCAAAAAATAGAAAAAAAAATTCACAGTTTAAGAAGTACAGAAAATAATCTGAAAGAGACATGAAGGTAAATATATTAAATCTTTTAAAGGATAATGAAAAGATTGGATTTCATAAGGTAAAAATGGAATCATTTACACATGACAAAATAATTTTTATATTTACAATAGCACCACTACAGTTTTTTAAAAATTTTATTTTAAAGATATGGGGTACAATTCAAGGTTAGGTATACAAATGTTCATTATGCAGGTACCCTTGTTGATGAGGTGTGCCCCCCCTTCCCCTAGCAGTTTCCCATTACTGCCAATCCCACCCCCTCAACCCCCGGCAGTTTCCCACTACTGCCGATTTCTTTCTCATAGTATTATAATAATTGTTCAAGGTCTGCTTATGAGTGAGAATATGTGGTACTCAGTTCTTTGTTTCTGTGATGGACCACTCAGTATTATAGCCTCTAAGTCCATCCAATTTTGTCCTTCTTTATGACTGTATAAGTTTTTAAGTATGAAAATGTAGTCTTTTAAATTATAATGATAACACCAAATACATGTGTTTCTAATTAATTATTGCCAACTTCTGAAGCATTTAAAAAACATTGCTTTGTTTAGAGACTACTTTAATCTGAGAAAGGTGAGATGGGAAAACCGAGGTATACGAGCAATACTTTGCCCCAAATTACTCATCCATCACTGACTCCTGATCACTATGCTGTTAATAACTTGCTAACTACTTTTATTTTCCAATTGTACTGCTTCTCTGGCCATGTGCCTTTTTGAGACTTTTTTTTAAATCTATAACATGGTAGGTCTGGGATTAGACTAAATAATGTGTTGAATTTTGTAAAGCAAATGATGTTTAATAGGTTTGTCAGTGACTGCACTGCCAAATCCTGCAAAATGTCATCTGTGTAGTTTGAAAACTAAAATAACAGATAAGAATTTGACCTGGGGAATCCCAAGGACTATTTAGCGAAAACCCATAAAATACCGATAATCTCAGAAAAAGTGCGTTCTTAAGGCGGGCAATACAGAACAGCACCCGAGAGGCAGTTACTTGAAAAGTTCAAGGTTGAAATCTAGCTGAAGTTCTGAGCTGAGCCAGAGAGCTTCCAGGTTGTGATGGGTTGGGATCGCCCCCGTGTGGTACTAAAGTGCAATCACAGAAGCAAGCCAACTCCCTTGGTGAGAATACTTGTTTCCTTCCAATCACTTTGGCTCCAGATCTCAGGCCATTGATGATACTATGGCCTTAATCGTGTATTTCGATAGAATAGTCATCGTCTAAATGGACTACAGCATAAGGTGTAGACACCTGAGAAAGCACAGCATTCCTGGCCCTTCATGACCTGGGACCAGCTTACCGTCTTATACTTGGCTCCATCTAAGGGCATCTCTCTATTTCCTGTACGTCGGATACACACTTATTGCTCTGGGCTTCTGCATGTATGGCCTCATGGTCTAGAATGCCCTATACATCACTTTATATTGGAAAAGAAATCTCCATAATTTCTGATAGCCTAGCTAAAATTTCCTTGTGACCCTGTGTCCCGGCCACCAAGAGCCTGAGTTATTTTGGAAGAAGTGCAGGGCTCCTTTGGCCTTGCATCTCCCAGACCTCTAGGACTGTGCGCCCCATTAGAAAGCTGGTACCCCTTGCCTTCAAACATTCTTAATTGCATTTTATCAAGAGTTTTAAATAATCAAACTCAACTAGTTCTGTTACCCTGGTTTCTCACCTAATTACTGAAACATCCATGGAAATGGTTTCCTTGCCTCTATCCTTTCTCCTTCCATCATTCTCTAAACAGTTTTTAGAATAATATGCCTCAAAACCCATATTCATAGGCCCCTATTTTTTAAAAAAATTATTTATTTATTATAAAGATGTGGAGTACAATTAAAGGTTAGGTATATATACACCGATCATGCAGGTACCCTTGTTGATGGTATGCCCCTCCCTCCCTTAGCAGTTTCTCTCAACTGCCAGTCCCACCCCCCCTCCCCCGCCAGTTTTCCACAACTGCCAATCGCTTTCTTATAGCATTATAATTGTTCAAGGTCACCTTATGAGTGAGAACATATGAAACTCAGTTCTTTGTTTCTGTGATAAATCACTGAGTATGATTGACTCCAAATCCATCCAAGTTGCTGTAAAGTCCATATATTTGTCCTTCTTTATGCATAGGCCACTATTTTACATGAAATCCTCTGGTGGTTGTCCATCCTTTGCTAGAGTGACCTTCGAATATTTTGATTATGCCCATCTACTTTCAGCATGCATCCCCAACATAGATTTTTTAGATATTTATGAATCATATACCTGTACTACTATAGCTATAAATTATGTATGTTACAAAACAGATAAAAATAAAAATGAAAGAAATAAAAAAGGCCAATACTTAAAATATTTTTATTAACAGTATAAAAAACTTATAGCACTAATGATCATATTTTTTGGTGAGAGTCATAGGATTGGATTATTTTTGAAATCTCTATTTAACACTGTGTTTCACTTTCAGTTTATTTGAGTACTTCATTTTAGTGCTACTGTAGCAACATTATTATTACCAAAAATTATTTCGGCATCCTGATAGAGAGCAAATGCAAATCCACCATGGAAACTACTGATCTGAAGAACAGAATCCAAGCCAGGTGCAGTGGTGTACACCTGATGTCCTAGCTACTCTGGAGGCTGAGGCGGGAGGATTGGTATCCTTGAGTCTAGGAGTTCAAGTCCAGCCTGGTCAACATAGCAAGAGTCTGCCCCTTGAAAAACAAACAAAAAGAAAAGACTCTAAACTCTCCAGGTGGCATCGAGAAGTCTCTCAAGGCTGGTCCAACTAGCCCTTCTACCCTGTCTCTGAGCGCTGTCTCCTCTATTCCTGACATACTTGATCTAGCCCTGTTGGACAACTTATGAGCCGTGGGGCACCATACACTTTCCTATTTCTATGGCTTTGCGTGTGTATGGCATGTCCGTGATCCCTGTTGTCTTTTTTTGGATTTCTAGTCATCTTTCAAAAGTGAGGATATAGGGCCCCCTTTGGGTCCCCTCCCACTGTGGGAGCTGTTCTGTCCTCTCAATAAATCCTGCTTTTGGAAACAAACAACAAAAAAAGTGAGGATATAAAATCCATTTGACTTTGAGCTTTTCTGCATCCTACCCCTGACCCCCAGAATCAATAACTTCCTCCTTTGGTGTTTTGATATCACTTTACATTTCCTTCAACTATGTTTTTTTGTGTATTATAGATTTCTGGCTTATTTGTTTCATTTTCCTGCTAGACTTGAGGGAAGAAATCGCATATTCTTAACAAATATCCCAGCATATGGTAGGAGTTCAAAAAATGTTTGTGTTGTGATTAAGTGAGCGCCAATATTTACCATGACATCTGCAGACCATGTCTCCTAAACAACGCCATCATGAGTAAACCCCATTTGCTCACAGTTACTAGAGGGGGCAGGTCCTAATTTCTGTAGTGAGAAACCTGGATCCTCCTGCCTGGAAGTCTTTTTTGCTCTCCCCTTCAAAAGCCTCCTTGCCAGGGACTTTTCTGGATGGCTCCACACACGTGGAAGTATTCTGCTCCCTGCTCTGAGTTTCACCCCGAGAGGCTGCTATTCTCTGTCCTCTACTTTCAAGGGAGAAGGAGGGAATCATTCCACTGACATTCTTGGACAATCACTTCTTTTCTACTATTGGTGCTGTGTATCATCTGACCTGACTAGACTTTCAGGAGTGGAGCAGAGGCACGGTTCAATGAAAAGACCCGAACGAAAGAGCTAGGCTCTCCAACAGTTGCACCTTGTGCTGTTGTCAACTCAGTATCACCGGCGTCTCAGCTGAGGACTCTGAGAAGCTGTGGACTCCATTTCCCAGAATCCCCTTCCCATACAGCTTTGGTTAGAGTTTGCAAATGAGCAGTACTAGCTGGAGACCTGGAAGGTGGAAGGGAAGGAGTAGTCGCTTTTCCCCAGATCCTGTTACAGCCCTAAGGAAGGGCGGAGGTGGAATTCTCAGAGGTTTTCCTGGGAGCTCTCCAGACCCTTTGCTTTGCTGCTACAAGTTGGCACAACTGGTGGGAGCTTCCCAGAACTCTTGATTGTTCATCATCTTTATGACAACTCTTGAGAGCCCATTTCAGCTTCTCAAGTTGAGTCTTTATTGTTGACTTCTCCAATGTTTGCATTCCCAGCTTCCCTCATGGATGTGTAAGTCCCTTATACCTAGAATACCTGGAGAGACTTTTCTGTTTTGCTCACCAAACCCTGCCACCTCTGGGGTAGTGTGGTTTATGGAGTGAATTCGATCAGAGGTCCCAGCCGCCCCCTCCCCCCTTGGGCCGCACAGCAGGAGGTGAGCAGTGGGGGGTCGAGCAAAACTTCATCTGTATTTACAGCCACTCCCCATCTCTCTCTCTCTCTCTCTCTCTCTCTCTCTCTCTCTCTCATTACTGCCTGGGCTCCGCCTCCTGTCAGATCAGCACTGAAAAGTCTGCTTCCATTTCTAACATCCTGTCTTTGTGAAGCAGGTTTTCTGCAGTGACAGCAACCAAAACGAGATTACAGAGTAGACTGGACAGAGTCTCTTTGTCCAGAGAATGGGAGGGTTTGTTGCGTGTTGCGGCCTCTTTTGAAAATAATCCTTGCACTAGCTAGGGGAACAGAGATGTAGAAATGGCTAAGTCACTTGCCCAAGGTCAGTCAGCTGCTAAACACACTTCAAGTGTCACTGTCTCCCATCGTCCCCAGATGGGGCCATCTTGTTGCAGGAAAACAAGCCCAGGGTTCCTACTGATTCTGCATTATGGCGAGTTGCATAATTATTTCATTATATGTTCCAATGGTATAATAATAGAAATAACATGCACGACAAATGTAATGTGCTTGAATCATCCCAAAACCGTTCTCCCCACCTCCCCAGTCTGTGGAAAAATTGTCTTCCATGAAACCTGATGCCAAAAAAGTTGGGGGGCTGCTGAATTAGATAGCGGGACTGTTTACCAGCTGTAGCAGATATCTGAAACTTCGTGGCTTAGGACAACAGCCATTTTCTTTGCTACCAGTTCTATGGGTCAGGATGTTGGGCAGAGCTCAGCAGGAATGTTTGCCTCGGTTCTGTGTCTACTGCCTGTGGTGGCTCCATGGAGAGGGAGAGGTCCGAGAGCGTCTCATTCGACGTCTGAGGCATTGATGCTGGCCATCTACAGGGTCCCCTCGATCATTTGCCATCCGAGGCATCAGTGCTGTCTGTCTGCTGGACACCTTGATCATTTGACGTCCAAGGCGTGGGTGCTGGCTGTCTGCTGGGCCCCTCATTCTCCTCCACATGGCCTCTCTGTCCACACAGTCTCTGACCATTCTGTCATCTACCTGGGATTTCTTTCCATCCTGGCTGGCTTCCAAAAGGATGAAAGTGGAAGCTGCAAGGTTTCTTAAGACCTGAGCATCTCTTTTGCCACATTCTATTCCTCAAAGCAAACTAGTCCAGACTAAAGGGGAGGTAACTGGATTCTTGCTCTTGAAGTAAGAAATGGCTAAGTCACTTTGTCTGGAGAATGGGAGGGTTTGTTGTGGCCTCTTTTGAAAACAATCCTCGCATTAGCTAGGGGAATGGAGGTGTGGAAATGGCTAAATCACTTGCCCAAGGTCAAGCAGCGGCTAAGTAGTGGGGCCAAGGTTTGACCCTGATCATTTCAACTCCTATGTTCATGTTCTTTATCATTATGCTATATGCTTTATGACTTCCTTTTTATTTCTCTTGAATTCTTCTCCTGACTTCATGTATGTATGTCTAATTCTCACATGGCTTTCAAAGACCAGCAAAACGCTACCTTCCCTATTATTCTAAGCTTAAAATAAGTAGTCCTTTTGCTTAACTCTTTCACAGCGTTTCTCTTAAGGTTCTCCACATTAAAAAATAAAGCAAGGCCAGGCTCGGTGGCTCAGCCTGTAATCCCAGTGCTTTGGGTGACTGAGGTGAGTGGATTGCCAGAGCCCGCGGGTTCAAGACCAGCCCAGGCAACTTGGCGAGACCTCCTCTCTACAATAAATAAAAAATTAGCTGGGCACGGTAGCACGCACCTGTAGTTCCGGCTACTTGAATGGCTGAGGTGGAAGGATTGCCAGAGCCCAGCAGGTCGACGCTGGGGTGGCTGTGAGTGTGCCACTGCACTCCAGCCTGGGCAACAGAGTGAGAGTCCAACTCAAAAACAAAACAAAACAAGAAAAACACAAAAACACAAACACAAACAAAAAAACAAATACTAAAACAGAATTTTTTAAAGTGTCTTAATAGTCTAGTCACTGTATGTGGTCCTTATCTTTCTCATAAGCTTATAAAAACCCTGTTAACTGGGCTTAGGTCTCATTTATCTCTCTTGAATTACATAGCATAACACCTAGCACATAATAGTTAATTAACAAATACTAAAAGAGAGAACATGGGAATGAGCTCACCTTATTTCTGATAAAATCCATTCTGACCTCTCAGTGCACCAGGAAATGCATGACCGCCGAAAGTAAGCTCTGAGAGTCTCAGTCCCAATCTTACTGATCACCAAGGATCCTCCTGGCTTCTCAACTGACTTTATTCTTTCTGCATTCCAGGTCTGAATTCCAGCGTCTGGCCTTTGGTTTGGTATCATAGCATTGGCTCAGCCTAAAGCAAAACTGGTTTTGATCCTCTTGCCCTCTGAGAAACACTGTGGATTTGATCTCCTACCCTGCTTCCCAGCCCTATCATCCAAACCATGGCTTTGGCCTTTACATGAATGCCTCCATAAGAACAGGGACGGTGTCTGTTGTGTTCACCGTTGACTACCCAACACAAAGTTCACTAATTGGACTGAACTGATGCCCTTCACCGGGCCAATCCCGGTCCCTAACGAGACTGTAGAGTGAACGACCAAAGTCTATAACAAAGTGCTGGGGGCTGCCTTTGTGCTGGGTGGGGAGGAGCATGCGGACAGGCTTTATCAGAAGGGCTTCTTGTGAGCCAATAAGCTGAGTGATCTCGAGGGAAGAACGCCTAACTTGGCCAGAATGAACCTTGTGTTAGAGGGGCCAACTGGTTGCCAATTCTCTATGCATATGGCGTTCTTTTTTTGCTACACTTCCCTGGAGCTCCTCTGCTTATTTAACTTTCCCTAATAACCAGCAGATGGCTTCTGTCTGGGTAATCATCAGCTGGTGCTTAACAATGGCAGATTCAAGAGGAGGCATGGGACTTGTTAGGGGTGGGGAATCCAGCTGCCAACATGCAGAATGCCAGGTGAAGTTATCAGGCATCGTCTAATTGGTGTTGGAGGTAGTGAGGACAGCTGAAAGGGGTATTAGGAGGAACCCCTTCCTGGAAGGCGGAGACGGCTGCTCAGTGAACCAGGCAGAACCAGAGAAGGCAACAACCATGGAACTCAGGACAGCTCCAGAGTAAAGACTAGTTATTTTCCAAGACCTCCGTGTCTGGCATCGTGTATTAGGAATATAGGTGCTCAGTCAATGTACAGAAAATATAAACTGAGATCCATCATTTATTCATGGGTTCATCCATCCAACAAATATGTTCAAGTCTCTGCTGTGCACCAGGCTGCACCCAACACAGAGAGACACTGGAGATACAGCAGAGAACTAGACATGCTTCCTCCTATGTAGGACCTATCTTTCATTTGCATGAAAACTATTAAGTGCATTCATGCAGTAGAATAAACAAACCGATGGCTCACTTAGCTTTAAGTGGTGGTAGATAGTAAGTAAGGCATGGAAAGGGTATTAAGCAACTAGAAGAGAAGGAAACTCAAGGTTTGCGAAGTCAGAGAAATAAGTAAGACTGCAGAGAGAAAACCTAGAAGGGTACAGGAAAAGCTCTCCTCTGGCCTGCCCAATAGCGATTCTTGGTGTGAGGATGCAAATGATGTAACAGGTCATATGTGAAGAAGATTATCATCTGCACCACGGCTTTGACATTAATGACAGTGGGTGGCCACTCCTTGTGTCAAAGTCTAGGCAAGTTCTCCACTTGAATGCTCACTAAGCCTCTAGCACCTGTATAAACTGGCCTTATGGTCTGGTGCTGAGTGTGGGATGCATTCAATCATATGTTCAACAGATATTCATTGGGCATCTCCTGTGTGTGAGACACTGGTCTAGGCCTCTGGCCTACAGTGATAATTATATAAACACGGTAAAAACACACTGTCCTCATGCTAGAGGGGGGAATAAAAGAAATGAAAACGATGATGTTGTTTGGGGCAGTGATAATTGCTATGAAAGAAAATTAAGTAGAATAAGTGGATAGAGAAAGATGGCTCTGTGTGTGTGTGTGTGTGTGTGTGTGTGTGTGTGTAGGGGGTACTTAGGGGCAGCCTCTTTGAGGAAATGACATTTGAGTGGAGACCTAAATCAGGCCAGGTGGGGGGAAGCATTGCAAAGCGTTTCTGATATGGTAAAATGTTGGTAAGTTTGAAAAATAGTAAGGAGGCCAATCTGGCCAGAGTACAGTCCAACAGGGAGAGAAGTAGAAAATGAACCTGACTACAGTAGTAGTCAGGGTCATATTGTGTAGAGAGATTTTTAGGTCATAGTAAGGTGTATGGATTTTATTTTAGGAGTAATATGTTCTGGCCGTCTTCCTATGATCACATGGTAGGGCTATACTTCCAGCTCACTTTTAAGTTATATGTGGCCAACCAAATGTGAGAAGTAACATATGTCCCACTTGAGTAAAATCTTTGAGTCAGTGCCTTATTCATCACATTCCCTTTCCCCCTATCTTGTTATTCATGGAAGTGTGTCATATTCACTCCTCTACTAGCCTGGATCTCTGCGTGACTATAATTTACCCAGCTGATCCACACAGTGTGTGAAGAGTGAATGAGAAAAAAAAAAAAAAAGATCATGTTAAGTATTGAAATTTTGTGATTGTTTGTTACTGTAGCACAACTAAGCCTATTCTGACAACTTCATATTTAACTTGATTTACATGTTTAGCCATCACTTTGGTTCAGTTAATATGGTGTATAATCTATCTATGCCTCTATCTCTCTATGTCTGTCTGTCTATCTATCTATCTATCTATCTATCTATCTATCTATCTATCATCTATCTTCTTTCCCCAAAACTACTAATACAAGAGTAAAGTTACAAACATGTACATGAATGGAAGAGAGGAACAACAGAAGATCATAGAAGATGAGATATTAAAAAAATGAAGAGTAAACAAAGGAAACCACCTTATTTCAAATGAATAAAATAACTACCCTGAAAGGGAGAAATAACTAGTCTAAGCAATGCAGGAACATCATATTTAATTATGGACCCTCAACAAGTTGGCCTCATTAAAAGAAACCATGACCTGAACAAAAACTCAATTTAACAAGTATTCCATTTCCTAGAGGTGAGATAAGCAATAAACAAGGGCAAGAGCCCTTTATAGCGAAGAAGCTCATCATCCTTTCTGTGTGGCAGTGAATGCCTCTCAGGTCACCTAGAGGTGCAGTAGGAAGTCACAAGCAACGTGACTCAGTCTTGGGTGGGTTGGATGAGGGGAAAATGCAAGCGGAATCCTAAACTCTTATGAGTAGTACTGCTTTCACAGAGGTAGGGCAAAGACATTCTTGAAATGTTTTAAATGTACTACAGGATCAAGTTCATGAGTAAATATGTTGATGTTTTGTGGAACCAAGATTCTCCCTGTGAAAGAAGAGACATAAAAATATGGAATGAAGCAAGTTATGAAAGAAAACTGTGGAGCTGGCTTAGAATCAGAGGTATGTTTAGCCTCATGAATTCATACACACACACACACACACACACACACACACACATATGTATATACTATTTCATATATATATGAAAATATTCCATATATACATGATATATAATATAATAATATATAATGTGTGTATGTATGTGCATGTAGGCACTCATACATGTATATATAAGGATAAGGAAGAGCTTTTGCTTACAAGAGAATGCTGTGTGCCAACTGGTAGATGTGAGGGAGTGGTGAACCTGGAAAATCATAATTTTATCCTATCATCCTAATGAAGACTGATTTAGACAAGAATCGTTAATGGATGCTAAATCTAAGGGAACGTTTTGATGAGGAGCAAAATATTTTCATGATCTTAAAGTGTCTCTTTACAGATTGCTTCTTACTTACAAAGAAAAAAAAAATAGCAAGTTTTCCGTGGAGATATGGAGCACTAAGACCAGGGAATAAAAGTAAACATCACCAGTGAGGGCTCATCCTTTGCCTCTGGTTTAGATACCCAGGTAACGATACAGAGTCATGTATGTAGTATTCTAGGCGGGAACACGCAAACTTCATCTATACATGAGAGAACATCAGATAGGCTTCAAATAAGGAATAGTCTGCTAAAAAAGCGAAGAAATGGGCTGACTGTATTCTCCAAATGTAATGCTTTAAAAGAAAAAGGACAACTGGGGTATGTTCCGGTTTAACTCGTCCCGGTTAGCCTGAGAATACTCACTGGT
Organism: Tarsius wallacei; assembly: GCA_963574415.1. NCBI lineage: Eukaryota > Metazoa > Chordata > Mammalia > Primates > Tarsiidae > Tarsius > Tarsius wallacei. The sequence goes on along the minus strand of CAUYQG010055284.1, from coordinate 13,881 downwards.
AGTTACATGCATTATGACCTCATACAACTTTATTCTCAAATGACTTATAAAATATTATGCATATATATATATATATAGAGAGAGATATATGTATATATCAGGGGTACTAAAAATGTATATACATTTTACAAGATGTTATCTATGTATTACTTTTAGTTTGCCGTAATCAGAAGTGGCTAGACGCCGATGATAACCACTTTGAGCACCTCTTGTAATTCCAGAAGTCAAATGTCACTTGTATTCATCTTTTGCTATTGGTATATATTATGTATTACAATTTGGATACAATTTTTTCCTTCCTTAAAATGTCTATACATTTTTGACACCCTATGTATATGCATATGTACGTATATTATATACATATGCCTATCTATTTAACTACACATATACATGGGGAGAGAGAGAACGCAAAAGAGAAAAAGAGAGAGAGAAAAAGCTTCAAATGAAAAAACAAATGGCAAATAGTTCAAAATGCTAATAGCAGGTGAAAATAGGAAAAAAGTACACATGGTATAATATATACTATCCTTATTCTTAATACATTTTCTGTAAGTTTGAAATCCTTTTCAAACAAAAAGCAGAACAGAAAAGAAAAAAGAACACTCAAATTTCTGCAGAGCCATTGAGTGGGTCAGCGCTGGAGATGGTCACGGGAAAGTTTATATTGGATGTTCCATCTGAATTTGAAATTATTATGTGCTCTTGAATGCAATAAACTCAGACATGTCTTTCGTCTGGTGTTACCTTTGAACTTAGGTATATGAATACAGTATTTTAGAAAGAGAAGAGGACTGTTTTATTGAATGTTCGTGTCCCTGGCTATGTTTTTGTCTTTCTAGCCAAATTCATTTTATTAGATGAAGTAATTTGCAAGAAACAATAGGCATTTCTTTGCATTGGTATATACAGTGTACAGGTTTTCTAAATGCTAATTAATTATAACTTACTTTACCTGCTGTTTCAAAGTCTGGCAACTTATATTTATCATCTAAATGACAGCTGTTTCCAACCTCTTCCTGAAAAAAATAAAAAGTATTTTTTAAAGAAGTATGTAGTAGTTTAAAACATGCTGCAAATTATCTAACTCTCCTTTCAGTGAGTGGTGGAATCTTTATGTCCCCTCCCCTTAAATCTGCTAATTGGTAGAATAGTAAAGGACAGCTGAAGTAGCATTTAGTGACTTCTGAAGCTGGGTCGTGAGAGGCATGCAGCTTCTGCTTAGCTCTCAGCACATTTTTATTTTAGCCCCGAACTACCACATAAAAGACTCTACCACTTTCAGGTCACCCAAGTGACCCATTCAGAAGGCTCATGTAGAAAAATTCCTACAACTTCTTGGAGTGCTATGCCTGGCCTGCCCCCATCATTCCTGCTTCAGCACAATTTGATTAAAACTACATGACAGACCCCTAAGCCAGAGCCTCCCACCTGGGTGCTTCTAAAATTCTTGGCCGATAGCAACTGTAAGAGACAGCAAAATGGTTGTTTTTGTTTTAAAGTACTAAGGTTTGAGATGATTTGTTCAGTACAGCAATAGATAACCATCTCATAGAGAGAAAGAAGATGGAGGTATTAGCAGAGAGGAGAGAGCTGAACAATAGGATTTGTTGAAGGGGAATGACAGCAAAAAGAAATTTAATTCACACTGCAGAACCTCAGAAAGATCTACAAGTTAGAGGTCCAACTACCAAGGAAGGTGGGGGTAAGGCATGAGGCTAGGAGTGTTGTATTCTTCTCTTTTCTGTACTGTAAATAGGTCCTTCTATTTTCCTTTGCCATCAGGCAGTTACCACTTCTTTATCCTGGCATGTGTGCTCTGTGGAGAAACAACTGAAAAACTCCAAACTTGGTGGCACCAGGCATAGCAGACTACAAGGGAGAGGTTCCACACTGAAACCAGGATGATTTAGGTGAAAGACTATAGTGAAATACTCAGTTCCTTTCTACCAAAGCCCTCATATCTTTCAGTCCATTTTCTTTTCTTTTTCTTTTTTTTGAGTTGGAGTCTCACTCTTTGTCGCCCAGGCTGGAGTGCAGTGGCACGCTCAGAGTCACTGCAGCCTCGACCTGCTGGGCTCAGGCGATCCTACCACCTCAGCCTTCCAAGTAGTTGGAACTACAGGCACATGCAACCATGCCCAGCTAGCTTTTTTTTTTTTTTTTTGGTGATTTATTGTAGAGACGAAGTCTCACCAAGTTGCTCATGCTGGTCTCGAATCCCCAGGATCAGGCAATCCTCTTGCCTTGGCCTCCCAAAGTGCTGGGATTACAGGCTGAACCACCATGCCTGGTCCCAACCCATTTTCAATTGCATCCTTCTTAACCATGATGAACAAGTAAGGAAAGTTCCACCATAAGAAACACACACACACACACACACACACACACACACACACAATAGGACATTAATTTCTGGACTAAAAGGGCTTACTGAGTATCCTACACAATGAATGACCCACGCAATGCCACATTATTTTAAACTTTCAGAGCACCAGGGTACACAAATGACCCTAAAGCATTCCATAGGATGAAAATGAAATAATATTCAACAAATTGAATAGAACAATGGCATTAGTTTTCCAGAAACTAGAAAACTGTGGAGCAACACTATGAATATTGCCTTGGCCCACTTCTCAACAGGATTTAAACTGATGGTAAGGACCACAGATCTCTCTGCTCTTGATGAGACACACAGTCTTTGAATGTTTCTCTCTTTACGACCAAAAAAAGGTCTAAAATAACTGTTCTATGAAGACGTCCAGTGTTCTTGGATCTTCCCACATTACCTGGACCTATATACCTTCTGTATATCCACTGATTTGGCAAACTTTCCAGCTCTAACCAATGCCCTAACTCTTCCACCGTGCCCTTTGAGATTTACAATTTGTTATCAACAAAGCACTCCATATCTTTAACCTCCTGTCTGAATGAGTCCTTCACTTTTTTGCTCTAACTGAAACCAGGCTCTCCCCTGGAGATGTTGCTTTCCCCACAGACATTTGGCTACAGCCCTGTTAGTTGTCTTTGCCCTCTCATACCTTGAGTATTGCTGGAATTGGAGGTGGGCAGTTGCCTTGTGGTTCCTCAATCCTCCTTGCCACTTGTCCCTTCCTTCCTGAAATATCACAATTCTTTGAAAGCACCCACCCACTCTACCCCATGCTGCTGTAGTTATCCACCATCAAGCTAGCTGTCTGTGACTCTTGTTCACCAATGAACTTGGCTTACTCTCTTTCTATATCTACTCTTTAAAAAAAAATTTTGGGGGGTGGAGTCTCACTCTGTTGCCCAGGCTGGAGTGCAGTGGCACAATCACGGCCACCCCAGCATTGACCTGCTGGGCTCCGGCGATCTTTCCACCTTAGCCTTCCAAGTAGCTGGAACAACAGGCATGCGCTACCATGCCTGGCTAATTCTTTTTTTATTTATTGTAGAGACAAGGTCTCACCAAGTTGCCCGGGCTGGTCTTGAACCTGAGGGCTCAGGCAATCGACTCGTCTCAGCCTCCCAAAATGCTGGGATTACAGGCTGAGCCACCGAACCCGGCGTCCATATCTACTCTTTTCATCATTTTTGATGACTTCCTTGTTACAGGGATGATCCATTCTCCACTTCCTTGAGACAGCAAAATGATTGTTTTTGTTTTAAAGCAATAAGTTTTGAGATGATTTGTTCAACACAGCAATCAATAATCAGCTCATAGAGAGAAAGAAGATGGAGGTATTAACAGAGAGAAGAGAACTGAACAATAGGACTTGTTGAAGGGGAATGGCAGCAAAAAAAATTTAATTCACTCTGCAGAAGCTCAGAAAGATCTACAAGTTGGAGGACCAAGGAAGGCGGGAGTGAGGCATGAGGCTAGGAGTGTTGTATTCTTCTCCTTTCTGTACTGTAAATAGGTCCTTCTTATTTTCCTTTGCCACCAGACAGTTACCACTTCAATGATCTTATCTTCTATTCACTTTAGCTTCACTTTTCTATGCTTTTACCCTAGACCATGCAATTATCTCTGTAGGAACAGCCTCCAAAAGTATCAATTTTCATTATCTCATTCTCGTATCTTTCCAGTTTCTCTGATTTTCTCCCTTCAAACTTCACTTTTCTAAGGGCTCCACCCTGTATGTCATTCCAATTCATTCACCTCTCTCATAACTCACTTCTTACCCAGATCCTATGACTTATAATTTTCATGGTTTTCTTGCTTTTCTCCTGTTCCACTGACCCTACTAAGACGTATGCTCAGATTCCTCTTACCTTCTCTAGGATTTCCTGACTGCAACTGAACCTCTTCTCCTTTGAATCATTAATTTCTCTCTATATTAGATGGTATAAACGTGCCTTAATATTATCCAACATGAAAAAGAACATCTATTCACCCCATGTCCCTCCCCAGTTGTCTTCTCCTATGTCCCTCGTATAGTAAAACTCTTCAAAGGAATTTTTTAATGTTTTCCAGCCCCACATTAGATTGAAAGTTCCTAGAAGTCAGGAATGTCTTAATTTGGGTTTCTCTTAAAGCAAACCCCAAGATAAAGATTTTAGTGCAAGAAGTTTATTTGGAAAGGAGGACAATGGCAGGGAAGTGAGGCGGTGACACAGGGAAAGGAGAACTGCCAGTCAAGGATGCATTATTAGGCTAGCTATCACAGTGGATGACTGGAACTGATTCTACTGGAGAAACTCTGGAAAATGAAGTGAAACAAATGCTTTAGAGTTGTCCCCCCCCACCCCGCCCCATGCCCCATGTCCGCAAGAGAAGAGAGAGCTGGGGTAATCATACAAATTGACTTCTCTAAGCCATTGACTGGGGGGTGCTGCTGGTAGATGTCAATTTCATGGCACTTTCCAGATGTCGATATGCAGTGGAAAGTACTCTGAGACACACTGAGAGGTCCAATGCACTGACTGTGTCTAATATATAGGAGGCTTATCGATCTTTTGACTGCATGCTCAGAGACTAAAGGAAACTTGAAAGTTTAATAGAGGTTTAATAAACATTTTTGGAATGAATACCCATCCACAGTACCAATCCAGACTAAAGAGAGATTTGATAAAGATATCAAGATTATTCGATGAGGAAAGAATAGTTTTTCCAACACATGGTACACCTGGATATCCATATCCAAAAGGATGACTTTGGACTTCTACCTCATACCAATAGGCAAAAATTAACTCAAAGTGGATCGTATTCCTAAATGTAAGTGCTAAAGCTATACAGCTCTTAGAAGAGAACATGGAGGCCCAGCGTGATGGCTCAGCCTGTAATCCCAGTACTTTGGGAGACCGAGGCAAATGGATTGCCTGAACCCACAGGTTCGAGACCAGCCCAGGCAACTTGGTGAGACCTCCTCTTTACGAGAAAAAAAAAAAAGAGAAGAGAACATGGAAATAAATCTTCATAATCTTGGGTTAGGCAATTATTTCTTAGAAACAACGCCTAACGTAACAACTGATACAAGGAAACAAATAATAAACTGGGCTTCGTTCAAATGAAAAACTTTTGTGTTTGAATGCCACCAATAAAAAAGAGCGAAGACAACTTACAGATTGGAAGAAAATATTTGCAAATTATACAAGGGGGGCTCCAAAAATTATCTTTCAGAGGGTGGGCTCCTTGTAGTATTGGCTTCTGCCACTAGTTGAATATACTAGGAAGCCATTGGCATCAGTGTACCCGCTGATGAGAGTTTGCATTTGGCTTCAGTGAATTTTTTTTTTTTGGACATTCTTTCAACGTGTTTGCCCACTTCATGATGGGTTATTTAAAAGCGCATCTGCCCACTGTGCTGAATGTTCAGCAGTTTTTGACCAAAAATGGCATGATCCCCATGCCCCAACCTCCCTATTTACCCAGTCTTGACCTGAGTGACTTTTTTTTGTTCTCTCCTGTGAAAAAAGTCCTCAAAGGGAAATGTTTTGCTGATGTGAAAGAGGTGAAAAAAAATATGGCAGAAGCACTAAAAGACATCAGAACTGATGAGTTCAAAGATGGTTTTGAGCAGTGGAAAAAGCATCTTGATATGTTTATTGCACCAAATGGAAAGTATGTTGAAGGCGATGGACATTTAAACATGTAAGAAAAAATACACAATTTTTTATAAATGAATTCTGGTTTTTTGGGGTCCCCCGTCATATACCTAAATACAGATTTAGCTCCCATAAAGAAGCCTCATAACTCAATAATAAGAAGGCAAATAATTCCATTAAAAATGAACAAAGGATTTAAATAGATACTTTTCCCCCAAAGATGTATGACTGGCCATAAAGTAATAACGATGCTCAATATCATTAGTTATTAGGGAAATGCAAATCAAAACCACAATGAGATATTATTTCACAGCCATTGGAATAGCTATGATTTTAAAAAGACATACAATTAAAGTATTGGTGAGGATGTGTGCAGAATAAAATCTGTATACATTTCTGATGGGAATGAAAAACAGTGAAGCCATTTTTGAAAACAAGCCCGGTTCAGTGGCTCAGCCTGTAATCCCGCACCTTGGGAGGCTGAGGTGAGTGGATTGCCTGAGCCCGCGGGTTCGAGACCCGCCTGGGCAACCTGGTGAGACCTCCTCTCTACAATAAATCAAAAATTAGCCGGGCGTGGTAGTGCGCGCCTGTAGTTCCAGCTACTTGGAAGGCTGAGGTGGAAGGATCGCTGGAGCCCAGCAGGTCGAGGCTGCGGTGGCCGGGAGCAGCCGCTGCACTCCAGTCTGGGCGACAGAGTGAGACTCCAACTCAAAAAAAAAGAGGAAAATAGTCTGGCAGTTCCACAAGATCTTAAACAGAGTTACCATAGAACCCAGAAATCCCACTGCTATGTATAATGAGAAATAACCAGTTTTACATGGATGCTCATAGAGGCGTTATTCAGAGTAACCAAAGAGTGGAAACAACCAAATGTTCATCAACTAAGAAATAGATGAACAAAAAGTGTCATATACATACAATTGATTATTATTTGTCAACGAAAAGAAATGAGGTACTTCCTGATACATGATGCAAAATAGATAAACCTCAAGAATGTTATGTTTACTGAAGGAAGCCAGACACAAAAGGTCGCATATTGATTTTATATGAAATTTACAGAAGGGGCAAATCCATAGAGACTGTGGCGAATAAGGAGTGATGCTAAGGGGTAAGGGATTTCTTTTTTGCAGTGACAAAATGTTCTGGAAATCCCTTATGATGATGGTTGCACAACTTTGTAAATGTGCTAAAAACATTTTATTGTATACCTTAGATGGGTACATTATTTTTAATTTTAGAATCATGGGGTACATGCGAGGATTTTATGACAGGTATATTTCATGAAGGAGAGGTTTGGGCTTCTGATATCCCACCCTCTCCCTCCCCACCAGTGGTGAGCATGGCACTCAGTGGGTGCTTTTAGACCCCCTATTCCCCTTCCCTCTCTCCCTCCTTTAGCAATGCCCGGTGTTCCCATCCTTGTGCCTGTGTGTGCCCAGTGTTTAGTACCCACTTAGGAGCGAGAACATGTGGTATTCAGTTTTCTGTTTCTGTGATAATTCACTTAGAATGATGGCTTCCCGTTGCACACATGTTGCTGCGAAGGCTGTGTAGTGATCCACAGTGTTTGTGCCATCTTTTCTTTATTCAGTCTACTATTGATGGGCATCTGGGTTGGTTCCATGTTTTTGTATTGTGAACAGTGTTCCATGACACTTAGCTCCACTGTAGGGTAAACAATCCAATGATCTCATCAGCCTCTGACAAAAGTTCATTCTGGCTCTTTGCAACCATTCAGTTTCTGAGTACTCTTCTGTTTTTCTCAATGATATAGAAAATGACTCCAATGAATGAGAATAGACAATATACTATCTTTTTTGATGTTTTAATACTTTAAAAAATTGTCCCATTTTAGCTGTCTTTAAACAGCTTTATTGGGATATAATTTATATTGAGATATAATTCACATATGTATAGTCTCACATTGATTCATGCAACTCATCTAAATGCAGTGTATAATGCAATGCTTTTTTTTGAGTTGGAGTCTCACTTTGTCACCCAGGCTGGAGTGCAGTGGCATGCTCACGGCCACCACAGTCTCGACCTGCTGGGCTCAGGCGATCCTTCTGCCTCAGCCTTCCAAGTAGCCGGAACTACAGGTGCATGCTACCATGCCCAGCTAATTTTTTGATTTATTGTAGAGACAAGGTCTCATCATGCTGCCCAGTCTGGTCTCAAATCCACAGGCTCAGGCAATCTTCTCGCCTCCTCAGCCTCTCAAAGTGCTGGGATTATAGGCTTGAACCACTGAGCCCAGCCAATGCAATGTTTTTTGATATTACATTATTCATTTTTTAATTTGTGGCAAAATATATACACATAAAATTTGCCATTTTAACACAAAGTAACAATTTAGTGGCATTAATTACATTTATGATGGTGTACAACTACCCTCATTTCTAATTCCAAAACTTTTTAATCACCCCAAACAGGAACTCTGTACCCATTAAACCATAACTCTTCCCTTAACCTTTGGTAGCCTCTAATCTACTTTCTGTCTTTAAAATTTTTCCTATTTTAGATGTTTCATGAAAGGAGAAACATACATAAACTCTTATGAGACTGGCTTATTTCACTTAGCATAATGCTTTCAACATTCATCCATGTTGCAGTATATATCAGAACATCATTCCTTTTTATGGACAAATAACATTCCATTGTATGGATATCCATATTTTGTTAATCCATTCATCGATCGACAGACATCTGGGTTATTTTCACCCTTTAGCTATTGTGATTATCACTGCTATGAACATTGATGTTCCAGTATCTGTTTGAGTTCCTGCTTTCCGTCGAGACGCATCTTAAAATATAAAATCTGTGAAACTGGGAGTCAGGAGGCCTCAAGTGCAGCCCTGGGCATGTCTCTGAATCCACAGGATAGGGCCAGGTTGGAAATGTAGATTAGGAAACAGCTAACGTAGGGGGTATGTAAAGACACAGGTTAGATGAAATCAACTAGAGTGAGTATAGGCATAGGAGAACAGAGTTCAGAAAGCTAAACCCTGGGCTACTCCAACTCAATGACATTAACACAAGAAGAGATTTATAATGTTTGTGAGAACAGACAGAGAATAAATGATACAGTGATGATCATCCGTTGTCAGAGTGGTCCAACTTCTGCTTAGTTGACAACATGGACCTTCCCAAATACCCCTTTGCTGTGCTTGCTATGTGGTCGTCCTAGGATCAGCACCTCAGTGGAATGACAGCAGTGACCTGTGGTGGTGAACTTGGTATTGTGGCATTGCTGGGGTATATGCAAATTCTGATGACCATGAGGCATTATGTCTTTGTGTTGGGTAAATTGTGTCATTGTCACGTGGCAGCGTTTTCTTTTTTGTGAAGAGTTGTTACATTTAAGATCTGATGCAACCATCTGCCATGTATCGTGGATCCTACTTGTCCTGTAGTTAGTTGGTCCAGGAGCAAGACGGCAGTAAAAAACACGATTGATTAAGTTTGATTCTTAGCCTGGTGGTAATGTAAGCTCAGCCCCGTCTTCTCATAACGCTGATTCAACATTTCATGACAGCTTTTGTCTCCTCCCTCAACGCTACCTTCCTCCAAAGGCCATCCTAGGCATTCTTTACTTATATCCCTTCATGGAGACATTTATGAAAGACTTGCAGTGTCCTGGATTCTTTAAAAATATTTACAGTTTCGTTTAATGGAATCATCTCAGCAACCCTGGTGTAGCTATTTCTTATTCTTACCGTTCCCAGTTTGCAGATGAGGAAACTGAAGATCAGGAGGGCCACGCAGCTGGTAAATGGCAGAACTGGGACCCAAACACAGGCCTTTGACTCCCAAGCTGGCGTTCTTTTGCTTTATTGCACTGTCTTAGCCTAATGCCATATGTAATGTGTTATAGGCAAACATGCAACAAAACTGCTAGTGGTAAATAGGTTTTACTGGGGAACATGCAGGTGGGGCTGTTTTTTGTTTGTTTGTTTGTTTTTTAGCAAAAAGCAGCCAGATTTCTTTAGTAGATCTATCTCTGCAAAAAAGATTAAGTGGCAATAGAAGAAGATAAAAGCTATCTGTGCCTGTCTTTATACATCAGCTAATTTGGTTGCATTCACTTGGGAGGAAAAAAAGGTAAGTCAGGTACATTTTCATCCATATCACCAAGCTGGACGCTTTTGATTAATTTTTTACTTTCTGGGTGGTTGTTTATTCATCATGAAGTCATGACCTTTCCATCTCAGATAGGGTTGGTGGTGGGTGGTTGAAAGGCACAAGTTATTTAGATTAAGGAAATCTAAGCTCTTCAGGCAAAACTACTCCCCAAACCAATTGCTTTGCTTTTACGACGTATCTCCAACCTTCCCATCTTTCTCCCCTTGAAATATGACCTTGGCTTCCATCTCTGAAGCAGCCAGCCTTTGAGCAGATGTAGTCTTATGGTTTAGGCTGAGAACTCCAGATACAAAAGCTTACACGAGTTTTAAGAATGAGCTGAGATAACCACTAAAGAAAGCTCTTGCTAGAGAAGCCACAAAGCCAGGAACAAATCTCCAGGCCATGTAATCACAAGGGGTTTATGCAAACCTCTTAGAGGAGGTTTACACAAATATACATCCAATTTCCTCTTTGGAAAGGCTGTTCCTTTCCAATGAGTCAGTGTTTAACAGAGCTTGGCAAAGCATGAGCCTGTCGGCAGGAAGAAGATGGGGTTTTAAAACTCGACCTATTCTTTAAAGGAGAAAATAACCCTTAAGCTGCATTAACATGGCATGCCACAAGCAGCAGGGATGGGGATTCTGTTATCAAGGGGTTCTCTGGACTGCGCTTCCTTTCCAGGCCGCTGGGCCTCTGCCTGCCTGCACCTGCCTTGTTATCTGCCTCCCGCAGACGAGACTTGCCTTTGTGTGGGCCGTCCCTCTGAGCATGTATCCGTGAGCAGGGCTAGGCTTTCCGGGTTCTAATTTTGAATGAGATGGAAAACACACTCAGCAAAACCTCTGCCTCCCGCATCTCAGTCATGGGATAAAGTTCATTTCATGTCCCTATCTCCTGCGAAGAAATGGGTCTGGTTGCGTGTGGACATGGGCAGGGCAGGGGGAGGTTAGGCTGTGACAGGCTATTTGTAAGTACTGAAACACTGGCCTTTTAAATAAAGCTGGAAAATTGTTTTATTAGTAGTTCTATAAATCTGAGATTGGAATTTTTTGTGTCTTGAGATCAACATCCAAGACTCAAGTTTTTAAAAGTATATGAACAAGTAAACCACAGGACAGGACAGTCGATCAGCTTGGCTATGCCTGTCAGTCTCACAGGTAGTGATATTTTTTATTAAAAAATTTAGAATCTTGGGTACAAGTGAACATATTATATAGTGGTGGCGATTGGATTTCAGGTGGCCCATTTCCCAGATAGTGAAATTGCACCTGGTGGGTAATTTCTGAACCCTAATCTCCCTCCCTACCTCTCCTCTTATTGGTGTCCCCAGTGTCTATTATGTCCATCTTTCACAAACCTTCTATTGCAATTCTTCTCTGTTCCCCCAAATGAGTGGAACGTGGACTGAAAGTAATGCGAGTAATTCTGTACTGGGATCTCCACCTGTGATTATCGCATTGGAAGAAACAGAGATGAATCAGACATGGCTTATCTGAAACCAATACTAATGCTCTTGAGAAAGACTTTGTGGTGCCCCATCCTCTTCCCTTCCCCAGAAGAGTTTGTTTTAAAAAAATCTCCTAAGGAAAATAAGCCAAATACCAAAATAAATAAACAAACAAAAAGGAGAAATAAAGAGAAAACAAACAATAAGATGAAATTAAAAAAAAAAAAAAAGATCTCCAAAGTTACCAAACAAGAAATGGAATTATTTGAATCAGAAGAAATTGGAATCAGATGAAAATCAAATGAAAATGTTTGGACTTATTTTATTTATCCATTTTTGAGTCAAGGTCTCATTCTGTGGCCCAGGTTGGAATGCAGTGGCATAATCGTGGCTCACTGCAGCCTTGACCTCCTGGGCTCAGGTAATCCTCCCTCCTCAGCCTCCCAAGTAGCTGGGATCACAGTCGCGGGCCATCATGTCCTGCTAATTTTTTGATTTTTTTTTTGTAGGGACAGAGTCTCCCTAAGTTGCCTAGGCTGGCCTTGAACCACTGGACTCAAGCAGTCCTCCTGCCTTGGCCTCCCAAAGTGCTGGGAATAAAGACGTGAACTACCGCGCCTGGCCTGGACTTATTTTATAACATAGTCTTCCCCACGTTATTCTTTCTCCTCTCCCCTGTCACTCTCCTCAATCTCTTGTCTCGTTTTTATCTTGCCATCCCCACTGCATTCCTTTCCCCTCTTGGTCCCAGTTACCCCCACACATAAGTAACTAAACCCTCCTAGCAAGGGAAACACACGGCAGCTGGTTGCTGATTGCTGGTTCTTCAGAGGATTTCTCTTTGGGGAGTCCTCACAGAGCCACGAGGTGTCCCCGTTCTGTTCATCTCCACTGGCTGCACGAACAGGAGCAGTCTGTTTGGCTCCATGGACAGTGACAATACCAGCCGGAGGATGAAGCTGTGGGAGCAGTAGGCAGGTGTGATGGGCCCGACTGGTGGAACGGACCGGAGCTTTCAGAATACTGAGACTGCAATTCCGTGGCCTCCTTACGATGGGCAAAGTGCCTCTCTCCCCTGCTCCAACCAAGTTTGTAACTCACCAGTTCATGACATGTTCGCAAAGCTTTGAAACCACTGTTTAGTCTGGGAACGCTGGCGTTACATCACACTGTGTATGAAAGATAAGACAACATAATTTCTGAGCCTGATTCCTACACCTGAGCTCCCTTGGTTGTAAGGATAATAAATGGAGGTAAGAAAGAAACTCCATGCCTTTGTTCATATTTGGCTCGGTGAAGACTGACTTGTTACCACCAAGGAAAAAAGCCATGGTGTCAATGTCAACACTGCACCTGTCAAGTACTGTAGGTGTTCAACAAGCATTCGATGATAGTCCTTGTTCTATGTGTTTTGGTTCCCTCTAAGAGTGTGGCATCCCTTGACCCAGTCTCTCCGGAGTCTGCTTGATGGCTGAAATTGATCTGGTGACCACTTGAGATTAGAGCTCATGGAATATTAGGCCTAAATAGTGGGGCCCGATACCAGCTTGCCCATCGGATGAGTCATGGCCCATGACCCCAGTGAGATTTTGGTAGAGAAAAAAACCCTCTCAGATGGCATCTGCATAAAGCAGGAGAGTGGGACCAGTGGTAGGTATTTCAGCCACCCTGAGCACTGACTCAAGTTGCTGCCTGACCTCCGGTTATTCTTAACTCCCCACTACTGCCTCAGAGGCACCCATCCTTGCTCTGTATTTCATCCGGCCATCCCTTCCCTGATCCCATGGGACGCAGGTGGGCAGCATCTCCCTACTTTAGATATTTGGGCCCAGGTATGTTCACAGATGGCTTCTCCTTATTCCTTAGCATAGCTGAAAGCACGCTGGGGAGAGGGTGGTTGAATGAGATTTTACTAAAGTCAGGAGAGGTCGTGGGGGGAGGTGGAGGGGGTCACACTTGCTTTCTTTTCTGATTGACCGGCATCTGAATTAGCAGGTCTCAGGGGACTCGGGCTGACCTGCCGATGGCTGTAGGTAATCGCCTACCTCACACCACCTCGGCCAGGCCGACGTTCAAGGCAGAGTCTCAAACAAACAGCAGCTTCAGGCGTGGCTTGGGCAGGCATTTCTTTCTTTCTTTTTTTTAAATAAAGATGTGGGGTACAATTCAGGGTTAGGTATACAAACGTTGATTATGCAGGTACCCTTGTTGATGAGGTGTACCCCTCCCTCCCCTAGCAGCTTCCCTCAACTGCCAATCCCATCACCCCTCCCCTGACA
>CAUYQG010055279.1:0-27162 GCA_963574415.1 Tarsius wallacei | reverse complement strand
GCTCGGTGGCTCAGCCTGTAATCCCGCGCCTTGGGAGGCTGAGGTGAGTGGATTGCCTGAGCCCGCGGGTTCGAGACCCGCCTGGGCAGGCGAAACCTCATCTCTACAATAAATCAAAAAAACTAGCCGGGCATGGTAGCGCGCGCCTGTGGTTCCGGCTACTCGGAAGGCTGAGGTGGAAGGATCGCAGGAGCCCAGCAGGTCGAGGCTGCGGTGGCCGGGAGCGGCCACTGCACTCCAGTCTGGGCGACGGAGTGAGACGCCAACTCAAAAAAAAAAAAAAAAAATTATTCACTTCTATCCCAGGAGATGCTCCACCTCCCCTCAGGACTAAGGTTAAGTTGCCACCTAAGCTGGTGAGAAATGTGCAAAGACTGAGAAGGGAAGAAAGGGGCTCTCCCCAAAGCTTCTACAGGACATACACTGGCCAGAGTAATGAGAATTTGTATGGGGGTGGATTCTGAGTATTGGGATCAAGGCAGGAAGGCATGGTTGGGAGCAGAAAATAAAGTTGGACAACAGCAAGTTATATGTGAAAACTACCCTATGATATGTGTCTTAGTACTCCAGATAAAGCTCCGGAAGATGATACCAACAAGCTGCTAAGATTGCTTTTGGAACCCTGGAGAGGTTGGTGTCCCACACTGACTAAGGTAGAAATGCTAGAACTGCAAAGGTGAACAGTGGGAGAGGAAGCCAAAAGCTGAGAATAGAGGGCATGCCAGAGCCGACATGCCATGTAGGTGTGGAAAAATGCAATGAGGGCATCACCTATACCAAAGCAAAAAGGAACGTGCTGATGAGAAGGGCCCCAGAATTACCAAGGAACTCAGCAGTGTCCATTCTCCACAGGCTGGAACAGGTGGTAGGGGAAGCCAATATAAAACCATGCTCTCTGATAGCATCAGGAATAGGAGTAACCATAAATAACAGAAGCCAAGTGGTAACAATCAGCCATAAAAAGCAAGAAAAGTGCAATAAGCATAGTGAGTAGAAAAGCCTGAGGGCAGCCAGCAGGCTTGACTTGCACTGCACCATGTTACTAGATGTTAGTGGAACACAGGACCCACAAAGACAGGATAGAGGGCAGGCAACAAGTATAGTCCTCAATCTATACTTGTGGTTCTCAAAGAAGGAGCAAGGCGATCCCCACCCCCTCCCCCACCCAGGGGACATTGGCAATGTCTGGAGACATTTGGTGTCGTCACAACTAGCGGGAAATATTCTTGGTTGTGGCAACCTGAGCAAGGAGGGGGTTTTACTGGCATCTAGTACATAGAGACCCAGGAAGCCACTAAATATTATACAATATTTAGAACTGCCTCCCACAGCAAAAAATAAAAATTTTCTGGGGGAAAAATGTTAATAGCACCAAGACTGAAAAACCCTGCTCTGTACAAACACATCTATACAAGAATCTATAAATCTATGCAAAAAAAAAAAAAAAGCTGGATAATCAGAGGCCAAGGGCGATGTCTCAATAAAAAGTCAAGATTCCTTGCTCAGTTTTAAGGTCTGAGCCAGTTTTCAGATCCAGAAGCAATTGATTGAAAAGAAGGCCAAGTTCCCAGAAGAAAGGAGCTACCAACATCAAAGCCACTGCCTGCAGTATTTATTTTCCCGGTTATTCCTCAAAAGGACCCACAGCCATTTACCTGAGTAACAGGACACTAGGAAAGGAGAACACCCAAACATTTTAAAGATTATTGACGATGGAGTCCAAGTGGAAATTGGGGACCCAAAGCATTAGCCTCCCCGTTAGAGTAGGGCACACAGCCAGGTGTAAATGGATCCTGGCAGAGGTTCAACACCAAGTGGGTCTGCTGAAAACAGACATATTGAGCAGTTGGCAGAATCTACATACTAGATTTATGGCTTGGGCCATAGAGCTCCATTAGTTGGGAAGGCCAAGTAGAAGTTCTAAAACTGTCCCTATTTCTGCCAAAAAAAAAAAAAAAAGTAAAATAAAAACCCCACAAAATTCCAGTGGAACAGCAGAGATCAATGCCACTCTTAAACACCTAAAGTATGCTGGAGTGGTGATCTCCAACTTATCTTTATTTAACTCACCAATCTGGCCTCTACAAAAACCAGACAGCCCCCTGGAGATTGTCAGTAAAATATTTTCAACTCAATCAAATAGCAGCCTCAATTGCATCTGCTGTGCCAGATGTGGTATCTTCGCTAGAGGAGAGCAACATGGCCTCAGGTGCATGGCATATTGTCACTGATCTGGCAAATAATTCCTTTTCCTTTATCATCAGGAATGAAGATCAGAAGGCATAAGACCTTGATATGACATCAGCTTTCAAAGAGACCAGCATTTGGTTTCAAATTGAGGCCAATAAACACCTTCTACTCTGGAAGACACAATGATGCACTTCAGCTGGAAATGACATATATTCTAGTTTGAGTTTCCTTTTCAGTTGTAGGCCTCTGTCTCTCCAAATCCAGCAGCACTACCTGAGGGCTTAAAGAGTGTTTGATCCATGGACACAGGATATTGTATTATATCACCTTGGACCAAGAGTCCCATTTTAACAGAGGTATGACAGAGGGTGTGGTAGAATGGGTACACCTTTTAAGTCTGGAAAATGTAGTTAAGGCATCAACTTCACCTCAGGCACCAAGGAGACTAATGTTTGCAAGACCGAGCAAAAAAAAAATTTAATTTAATTTTAAAAGGAGGTGTAGAGAGAGCTGCAGAGATCTCAAGAAAGTTCCCTTGAGTCCTTAACTGAATATTGATCTGTGGAAGGAATCTCCCCAAAGCCAAAGTGGAGGAAACCTCCAAAGGCCAGAAATAAAGCCCAGTGAATTCCCAGAGATCCTACAGAATTGGAAGTCATTCATGTTCCCACCAGCCAAAGTAGATCAACCTCAAAACACTCAGGCATTGAGTAGAGGCCCTACTTGCCTTCAAATTAGGGTTAATTTAGTCCTAGAATAAAGGCAACTTTTGATTCTCTACACAAAACCTAAGATCAAACCTCAACAGAATCAGACTTATCCAGGAATTACTTAATTGCATCCCAGAAAAGTAATCCAAGACTCGTTTAAAGAGTCTTGGATTGCTTTTTTTATACTTTACAATAAAAAATGAACTTCGCAATGTCTGGCATCTAAAAATGACTAGCAAAAGGAAGGAAGGAAGGAAGGAGGGAGGGAGGGAGGGAGGGAGGGAGAGAGGGAGGGAGGGAGGGGAAGAAAAACAAAGAAAAAATTACAATCCATTTATTTCATAAAAACTATTGGCAGGAAGGATGGAATGAAACTCCCTCCTATACTTCTGCCCTATGATCCTGGATCTGGGACTCTTCAACGATGTTTCTGCATGGAGAGACACTCCTTTCCAGGCTTTGCTAGAAGAAAGGATTCAGCAGGAATTCTTCAAGACTGGAGGAGGAAGGAGAGGCATGCTCCTTCCTGATTTCTTACTACTTCCTGTTTGATTCTTGCTCTTTCCTGTCTTCCTCTTGCTCCTTCCTGACTTCTTGTTTCTCCCTGTTCAAGTCTCACTTTTTTCTGATGTATTCTTGCTCCTTCCTGCTTGATTCCTGTTGCTGTTGGAGGCAGCACTTCTTCAGCCTTCATGACACTGCCCTAGAGACACCAGCACCAGCCCAACTACACTGCCACTTCAGAAGTCTGTACTTTAGCTCCCTGAGGTCTTTCTAGCCAGTGTCTACATTTTAATAACCCAATTCTTCCTCTTATCTCCCCAGCCCGAAGGGTGGTAGCTGCTTCCTGCAATTTCTAACTTTATGATAGCTTAAAATTATATTTTTGCCCTTTGGTCAACTAGTCAACAACTTTATATTTCATTATCAATTTTTATGTTAAATTCCATCTGGGGAAAAAAACTGATGTGGTTTCTGCCTCCTAGGAGCCTACCTATAGCCCTTTCTGTGCATGATTATGTTTAGTGTTCACACCAGACTTAATGAGGTAAGTAATTATTTTAACTTCATTGTTACAGATAAAGACCACGTGGTTCAGCAGTGTTAGTACATTGCCCAAAATCCCAGTATGTGACGGCAAAGGCTTGTTTTTAGAGGCAAGCAGTCTGACTCCAATGTGTGTATGTTTGACTGCACAGCAGCACATTTGATAATAGTCTTGAACCACTTGGTATCAAAGAAAAAGTCCAGTGACTATAGAGGGATTAAAATAATTTATAAATACTAAGGACTCAGTCCATGGTCACAAGAGCATACAGATAAAGCAGTGTGGGTCATGAGAGACAAATAGAGGGTCACATCTCAAAAAAAAATGTCTACATGAGGATCCTAAATGACCCGAGATTTTAAAATACCAGTGAAACAGGTGGTTTGACTGCTGTTACCCACAATATTAACTTACAATCCCCCAAATTCAGACAATCTAACTATTTTCTCCCAAGAAAGAGTGTCTACATAGTTTAAAATTTTTTTTAAGTTTTATCATTTCCCCCCCCTTGGGTATGTTAATGTGATGGAAAACATTGTTCTTTGATATTCTGTAATAGAGACCCTTTCCTATATTAGGAGTTATGCCAGGCAAACAAACAAGACAGAAGTGTGTGTGTGTGTGTATCAGGGGTGGAAGCTGGAGAAAGGGGTAGATAAAATGGAAACAATCACAATCTATCCCTAATGGCGCCTCCTACTGTACTAAATTATACAGCATTTAAATGGGTCACAAAAGAACTATAAACAGTTGCCACTATCTGGGCTTAATACATACATCAATAAAATGCTGTGAAACTACGCTAACACCTTAATGAACAAAAGCAGAAATGATATCTAAAATTGATGTCCTACAAAACATTCATATCATTTTAGCTATTTCAGCATATAAACATTAGCATATAAAGTGATAAGTTCATTCCAGTTAATATGAATACTTGCTTTAAATAATTCCAAATACTAAATTATGCTGAAGAATGTATTACTGATATAGTTAAATTAGAAAAATTCTCAGTCAATTAAATTCAGTGAACTCAAAGTCTTTAGAAAAATTTAATTCCCTAATTAAGCAGTTGAGGGGTAAGGAACTTCAAGTGTAGACTTGCAGCAATCTTCCTACCAGAACAATGACAAAATTACTAGCCTCATAAATGGGATATTTCTACCAAGGTACAATTGTGAAGGACAAAGCTTTAAAATTCATAAATGCCATTATATATTTGGATCCTCAAAATCATTTTCATCGTGAAGATAAATTAGCCAAAACAAACAAACATAAAAACCTTTCATTCCTCTTCTGAGAAATAGCATTTGCAACCAGTTAACTGCAAGTATCACTCAAACATACTGAGAATGATAAAATTCAATCCAGTGGCCCTATTTAGACCTGAATATTCTAAGGGCCAGAATGTCATCTATACATTATCAGAATAAAGTACCAAACTGCCTATCTGAGACATTAGAGTGTAGACAAGCTCACTGCCCACTCTGCCACAAACACACATTCCCTAACAGTACTCGTAATGCCTTTAATATGGTCCACAGGGACATGTAATTCTTCAGGGTCCTGTGTATCCCTTGATCTCTAGGACCATGGAAAAGTACCCAAAACTACTAATAAACTAAAACTACTCTAGATGTGGGTCAGAAACATTTGAGAATACAAGTCTTGAAGACCAAGGAATGCATGAATAGCCACAGGAAGGGGCTTTACCCTTGGGAAAAGGGAAGGGTTCCAGAGTGGAGAGGGAGAGAGGCTCTGTGGATGGCCAGTGGTTCTCATCCTATGTAAAATCTGCATTGGAAGGACCAAAGACAAGAGGAGACTGACAGAAGCATTAGGTCAAGACAAAGAAAGGAAATCTCCAGGGGAGATTACCCAAAATGTCTCTCCAAGAATCAATGAGTATGGAAGAGGAAAAGAGACCCAAAGTCAAGACATGGAAAAATCTCAGATTATGAGTAATATCTCGTTTGTACTTTAAATGAGAGGAGTAAGGAAAAGACCACTAGGTCAGCATCTCCAAGGAAGGAGACAAATTTGCAATGTGAGGAGTAGAAGTGAGGCAGTTTGGTACTTTATTCTGAAGAGGAGGAGCTTCATCCTATGAGACATTGGATTGTCCTATTAGATATAGAGAATTCTTACAAGAGAAAGCTGGGTTAACTGGGGCAGGGAGAGGAATCCATGGACACTGGTACTGGCTGTCTGAGAGCTGGTCCAGCAACATCTGCTAAGAATTAGATATCTATGATTGGATGAGAAATGAGTCCTCTGTGGCTGGTATGCTGTGGTTATCATATTGTACCAGCGTAGCTCTGGTGCCAGTCATCCAGATGTCACGAGACCCAGAGCGCAATACCGGAGCAGACAAAAAGGAACCTCTGGACCCAGAAGCGTAGGAAACGAGGAGATAATGAATGCCTGGTTGCATTAGCTCCTGCCTTCACTCCCAAGGTGACTAAGGTATCCTCACCTTATTCACATGTGAAGGGGCTTTGTTTTGAAGCTTCAAGTGGAGTGAGACTTTTTGTGTTGAGGAGGGAACGAGGAGAAGTGGCACTGGACGAAGCATGTGGTGTGAGTCTGTCCCTGTCAGGTCTGGAGATCTGAGGGTTAGTGGTACAAGAGCCAGAAACTGATGGAACTGCACTGTCTTCTCCATGAGCTTGTCAAGGATAAACAAAACCAAATGGTTGTTAAAGTGGTAAAGGTAGATTTTATTCAGTAAAAACTATCTCAATTGGTAAGACATTTAGCCTTAACTAAGCCCAACTTTGCCAGACTGATTAGTAGGTGTCTTTGTAAAGGCTGGAGTGTGCTGCGGAGTGTTTGGGGTGGTTTGATCCCTGTAATCAGGACACCTGGGTTTGTTCATAAGCACTTATCCATAGGACACGCAAATGTTTAGTCTTTGAGACCTGAGGCAGTGGTACACATTAGAGCAAGGTGCGCACCAAAGCCAGGCTATCACCCTCTTATAGAGACTGAGATCTGGAGGGGAGTGAGTGATCTCCCTGAATGTTTACATTTCCAAGAGTCAACTCCCAGGTCTTTAAGAACACAGTTCTCTGTTGTAGAAGATTTGCATCTCAAAGGGGCAGAGAAAGGATTTACAATTGCATACTTCTAAAGTAACTATTCCAAGAGAGAGCTCAGGGGCCCAACTGCCTAGCTCCAGGTTTTGGTTGGAAAAAATAATAAGTTCTTTTGGCAGCCTTGAACTTTCCCAGTCAGGAATTTAAGGGAGCTGGAGTCATCGTGCCAGGGGACACGGCCTTGAATTATTAGGAACCGTGCTAGTGTTTATTTAAGTCTCTTAGTGGTTGGAGATTATGAAATCATTTTTGTTGGATGTTTGCAGTGTATAGGCCAAGGTTGAGGCCTATTCAAGACAAGAGCTCAGAGAGCCTGACTAGAGTGTGGTCAAGGAGAGTCTCTATTCAGTTGCACCACCATCCCCAAGAGCTACACCGTCTTCCCCATGAACTGTCTAGGTGGGATCCTAGACAAAGAGCAATGGACAGTCAGTATCAGCTGCACCCATTCAAAGGAGACTTGATGAGGCTAAGTGTAGAGCAGTGCTGTCTTGGGAGCTGGGTAACAGTGAGTGGCTCAGAGCCAGAGCAGTGGCCATTCTTGCCTGGGTGTGGAGCCAGCACCTGAAGAGGATGAGCTTCTTAATGCATCTGGAGAGATCTCCTTAGCTTGAAAATTGCCTTCTGTGGTGGGTGGTGGCCTTAGTGAACCTGTGACACATACATGACTTGCAGGTGGCAGTTGTGGACAAGAGTGAGCCAGAGCCAGGGAAGAAAGGAAGAACAGATGCATATACTCGTTCAGTCATGAGCCATCCGAGCCACCCTTCAGAGACTCCCAGGAACTACTGGAGGACACATGGATAACTGTTCACTTCTAGCCATGAGGCCAGCAGGAATTAAGTGATCAAAATTGATCATTGCAAGGGGGTGTGGCATTATTTTTTAAGCCCCAGGCTGCCGAGTCCTCAGATGTCTGTATCTTCTCCACAGGCCAGGAGCTGGAATAGATGAGGTCAAATCCCACAGGGGATGGGCAGGTCCTAAGAACCCTGTCTCATGATTCAGATAGACTCCTGGTCCTCCTGAGTTTATTCCCATTATGATATCTGCCAGCCTTTTTAAGTAATCATTTGAACATTAACTTCCTGCAACAGAGGCAACAGAGATTATAGGAAAGGATTTTTTTTTTAATCTATGGATGACAAATTGTGCCCAAAGACCTGCATGGGCAGTTGGAATTCTGCTGGAGATCTCAAGGAAAGATGAATTCTTCTGGAAAAGAAAACATGACTTTATTCTTCTAATGTCAGTCCTGGGGGCTCTGGGTTTTATTTAGTTTTATTCGGCAGGATGGCATTTCTTTGTCACATCTGTGATCAACACTAAGAGGATGACCATTCCCCTGGGGGAGCTGGTGACACTGTTTCATCCCCAACACCCAGCCACCCCCATAGCCTCTAGTTCAGTAGAATTGGGAGAAGGTGGGGTGCTTAAAACCTTGGGCCAGGGTGTGAATGACAGCGAGTGCCCTGGAGCAGGGGATGTATGAGGGATGGGTAATAAAAATTGTCAGTTCCTATGGAGCATCTACTGCACTCAGCACTTCCTACAGAGGAAACCCAGGCTCAAAGCTGGTAAGCATGGCCTGTGGCCTCAGAGCTGGTGGTGGGGCCTGGGCTCCAAGGCCAGGCAGTTTGCTCTGAGACCTCAGCTCCCTACTGTGTGATTCTGCCTCAGCCTGTCTCAGCCTCTGCAGTCTTTGTGTGTTTGTTTGTCCTTGTCCTTGCCTGCTTGTTTTTTTAATTTAGGTTCCACTAAACCAACATGGAAGCCAGCCATTACACCATCAAAGTCCCATGATTTGACTCCAGGACTACTCCTGATGGTCTCTTGGCATCAAAGAAAGTGTGCACGGTAAAGATTGTAGCTGCCAGGTATCCTGCTTTCATTTCTAAATCACATTCACATGCCTTATGACATTGACTCCCACCATGATTCAGGCATAGTTAGTCCCATTTTTAAATATTAAAAAAGCTGATGCTTTGTGAACTGTCTATACAAGTTTTCCATTTCTGCTATAACAAATTACCACAAAGGTAGTGGCTTAAAACAACACACACTCATTATCTTTTAGTTCTAGGTGTCAGAAGCCTAAAATGTATCCACAGGCCTGACTTTATTCTGCAGGCCCTAGGAGAGAACTTGTTTCCTTGTCTTTTCCAGCTCAATGCCATCTCTTTCCTTGACTTGGGTCCTGCTTATGTCACTCTGACCTCAGCCTCTGCTGTTTCATCTCCTCTAGACCCTTCTGCTTCCCTCTTCTATCTAAAGAACCCTTATAATTACACTGAATCTACCTGGATAATCCAGAAAATCTGGCCACCTAATCTCTTTAATTTAATCACGCCTGCAAAGTCCCTTTTCACCATGTAAGGGCTCATATTTGTAGGCTCCAATAATTCATACGTGGTCACATGTGAGGAAGCCATTATTCTGCTGACTGCAGTGCCCAAGTCCCACAACTCAGAAACAAAAGAGCGAGGAGCTACTCTAGCAACAGCTAAAATGCCTGGTGCTTGAGAAGGTACCTGCATAGACATGGTGCATCAGACTTTCTGGGCAGACAGCGCCACCAGCATAGGTTACTTTTATATCCATTTATTCTCCTGCGCGCTCTCTCTCTCTCTCTCTCTCTCTCTCTCTCTCTCTCTCTCTCTCTCTCTCCCCCGCCACCCTTTTCCCTATACACACCCACACATGCACGTTGGCAACATAAGGCTTTGGACCTCAAGAAATTCAACTCTACACTCTAATAAATAAGTCCTTATTTTGGCCCCCAGAGGTATAAGGAAAACGATTAAGTGAATGAAGTAGATTCAGACATGAATAATTCAGACTGAGCCCTGGGGTACAGCGGGGGCCTCTGCAGAAGGTGGGCTATAGTTCCAAAGTACTCGAAGTTATCTAGACTGTGGATGACCCACCTTGAAAGTCAACTCTGGCAAAAAAAAATTTCAGGAAATCCTTATATCTCAAAGAATTTCTCTACATGTTTGATGAGTTGATAATCTGATTCTTATTGTGCAAAGACACAGTTTTTTCCTAATAAATTAAATGTATTATTTTTCCACATGATGCAATTTCATACTTAGAATTATAAATATAAAAAAGGGTAGTATAGATGTCTAATGTTGTCATGATTCCTTTCAGCATCAGAGAATGAAAATTTTTTATGTGCAATTCTGTTATAGTCAATGCTGAAACTATTATTTCCAAGTAGTTCAATGACTTTTATAAAAGATAATTAGACTGGAATATTTAAACAATGAGGGTATGAATACAAGGGGAATAGCTGTTCTTGCCATGAAAATTATACAGAATTGAAAAGCATTCACAGATAATAGTTATCTAACATAAGAAACATCCAGGTTCTAACTTCAGAATGTAGTTCAATTATGATAAGTCATTTCCATGTTAATGATAGTAGCTGCACAATAAATAGGTAAATATTGGTTACTTTTCAAGACAAATGACAAGACCAGGTTCACAGGGAAAAAAATCTTAAAAGTTGGGAAGTCAGAAAATTATCTTATTGAAATTGTTTGAATT
Source organism: Tarsius wallacei (assembly GCA_963574415.1). Lineage (NCBI taxonomy): Eukaryota > Metazoa > Chordata > Mammalia > Primates > Tarsiidae > Tarsius > Tarsius wallacei. The sequence goes on along the minus strand of CAUYQG010055279.1, from coordinate 16,564 downwards.
AATAATAGTTTCTAGTTTCATAGATAATTTTCTTTTTTAATTATGGAAAATTCACCTTGAACAATGAAAGCTAAATTTTTCTACTCTAATAATATTAAACTCCTGTGGAGTTAAATTAAGATGAGCATCTTCACATTTGCATTAAGTATAACTTTATTTTCTAAAGGGATGTCTGAAGTGTGGCTCATTTTCCACGTTCTACTCATAGGTGAGCAAGGGTAGACAGAGTTCTCTTGTTTAGGCTTATCTAGTTTCCAAAAACAGCAAACATTCCCTGCTGGCTTAAATCAAAGAGGAGTGATCTCAGGGAGGCAGAGCTGCTTCATGGATCCCAAGGACAGAAAGGCAAACAAGGAAAACTGGATTAGGTACCGGGAGACCCTAAGGAAACCAGGAAGTATTGATTATGGATTTGTACCCTCTTTGCAAACTGGCCTTCTCAGCCACTCAAGGCCACATAGTAGATAAAAGACGACTACCCACAACCCCCAAGTTCACATGCAGTGGTTCTCATTTGTACATGTGGTCAGATTTTCCTAAAATTATCCGGGCCTGGATAGGTACCCACCTATGGCTGGATTGACCATACCTGGAGGATGTGGGCACACCACAGAATCATGGCTCAAGAGCCAGCTCTTAGGCTGGCAGGACCAGCAGGACCTCAAAAAGGGGCTGGTCAGGCAACTGGTTAGCAATCCACAAAGAGAAGCTCCCATGTCAGCTGGGAGCTCAGTGAAGCCTCTGAATGACTGGATTCTATTGTCCGAAGAAACCTGGGGTTTAAGTGAGTCCATGTTTCTAAACAGGAAGCAATAGGCATTTGAAGCAGAATGCAGAATGAGTGACCATCAGTTGGGCTTGATCCACACTGTGCAGGATGCTTGGCACCTCTAGCCCACTGACTACGTGTCAAAGGATCCCCTCCCCAGTCATTGTGACACCAAACCAGCCCAACTTCAGTTGAAGTGCCTGCTCGGAGCACAATATTGCCTCCTGTTGAAAAGCACTAGGTTTTAGTCCAAGCCTTTTGAAATGCACAGGTGGGGGTCTGGGGACTCAGAGCAAGGTGCAATGCTGCATAAGCCATTTAGCATAAGACATCTGCTCCTGTGACATTAGCAAATATCTGAACCTCCACGAACTGTGGCTCTTCACCATCCAAAAACTGAATTTAATAATACTTCTTTCTTCGACTTATTGTGAAGATTAAGTGAAATCAAATATTAGGTTGAACCATATGAAACGCCTGGTTTTTTAGGTCATTGAACATCTTCAATTTCACATGGTTCAAACATGTAAGAGCTTTAGCATGGTGCCTGGTGCACAGAAAGAGTTCAATAAATGGTAAATATGAATCCTACAAAGATGCAAATTAAACACCATGGACTGTGCAAAACATAATAAAAAAAATAATTTAGGCCGGGTGCAGTGGCTCAAGTCTGTAATCCCAGCACTTTGGGAGGCCAAGGTGAAAGGATTGCCTGAGCCCATGGGTTTGAGACCAACCTCGGCAACTTGGTGAGACCTCATCTCTACAGTAAAAAATAAAAAAAAATTAGCAGGGCATGGTAGCACATGCCTGTAGTTCCGGCTACTTGGAAAGCTGAGGCAGAAGGACCATTGGAGCCCAGCAGGTCGACACTGGGGTGGCCATGAGCAAGCCACTGCACTCCAGCCTGGGTGATAGAGTGAGACTTCAACTCAAAAAATAAAAATAAAAATAACTTCTATTTAAGAGCACTGTATTCCCACGCCCACCCCCAGCCTTGGGCAGATAGCACATGACATTAACTAAGGTTAGAAACAATAGTGGGAAGAAATTATCCTTTGGGGAAGTTTTAATTAAACACCATCTGTGACAGCTCAAAGAAAGGCAGCTGAATGGCAACAGGAAGGGCAAAAGTAGGTACGTCCCGAAGGAGTCATAGAACCTGGTGCCTGTTGTCTCCTGTGTAAGAAAGATACTGGAGAAAGCAGCTATGTGTTATGACTCATCAGTCATCCCCAGAAGAACAGCACAAAGCCTTGCTCTCCAGCAAGCAGGAAGTGGGGGACAGAGATTGGTAGCTGACAGGGTGGTTGATTTTGTTCAGTTTTCATTGTTTCAGCCTCACCATTAATTTTGCTTAGAAGAAATAACATTTATTTCAAGCTCCCCAAGTCTCTAACCTGTCACTTACATACATACACCCTCTGACCCTCCACTAGCTCCAGTTCTGAACCCCAGTGGACCAACGCAGCACCAAGTCCATGAACCATCCAGGCACAGCACAAAGACTTTCCTTGGCACTTTCCACTGGCAGTTAACTTTTAATTAAATGGCAAAAGAGATATTAATTATCAGTTAACAAATTTCAATCTCTATTCAGACAAAGGAATTAATGTGTTTTTTTTAAGTCCTTGATAATTATTTCTTGAAGTTTAGAAAAGGGGGGGCAGATAAAAATATACCTCTGCCCCTCATTCGTCTCTTCTGAGTTCTGGAAACTTGGTGCAAAGACAGCCACACCCAGCACCTGTCTGCCAGGACTCTGACTTTAAGACCCACATTATAAATGCAGCAGAAAGGGAAGGTGTCTGCAGACACGTCACCATCAGTTTTATTTGTCTTGGTAAGCCTGGGCTCTGCAAAGGACACCCTTCTGCAGTTTATTCTTGCCTGGTCCCCATAGAGTTTGGCTTTCCAAGTGCAGGTAAAAATGGCTCTTGCTGCTCACCTCTAAGTCAAGATAGATTTTTGGCACACTCAAAAACTTTCTAGAGTTCAAAGAAAAATGTTCTCAGGAAGGGAAAAAAGGAGGTTCTCCTGTCATCATGACCTTATAGTTAGTACATTGACAGAGCTTCTTGGTGGAGGACAGTGATTTTCTATTGCTTTTATTGAGCTATTTATACCTTGTGACTCCCCCTCTCCATCCCTAAAACCTCCTTCTGAGATATTCTCCCACTTTTTTCCAGAAAGGTCATTTTCTTTCCTTTCTTTCTTTCCTTGCAAGGAAAATTGAACTGGTAAGTCTTGCTTGAATTATTCAGCTGCTGAGAATGGAAAGTAGAAGGGAGATCAAAGGCTTTAAGCTCCTCGGATTAAATACTGCTCCAAGATAGCTACACCAGATGGGCAGCACACTGTGAGGTCATCTTCCATGAATAAATTAAAACCTGGGTCACATACAGCAAAGAAAAACTTTTTTTTTTATTTGAAAGACCCCAAAGTAGGTTGGTCTTTTAGCCCCTCCACAAGACCAGAAGCACAGTTTGAGGTCACGGAACTGAGGACTCCCTTGCAGGACAAAGGGCTGAGGAGGAAGTTTTGCAAAAGTGAAGTTAAAGACAGCACCAAACCCCTGTTGTCAAAGATACTCATTCCTCAGACAGAGGAGAAACGCATTTCAAACAAATGAGGGCCTCTGTGTACATGAGCAGCTCCTTCAGCCGGGTCCAGCTGTACCCAAAGCCTGCCCACGTGTTCTCTCCTTCTCCTCTGTCACCACCGCTGCCTCCTCAAAGACCTGGGTGCTGCAGCCTCTTGCTGAGGTGCTCACATCGCCACCAAGTCAGCACCAGAACGAGGATTTATTTCTGGATTATAGGCCTTCCCATGCTGCATCCCACACACCTGTTACCCTCAGTGCCATCTTCAGGAAGAGGGAGAAGTCTGAGTCAGTCAAGCATAGAGGACTTCCTGGACTTTGGGAGCTGTGTGACTTTGGGGGAGCTGTGTGACCTCTCTGAGTCCCACTCTTCTTCCCTTCAGTCAACCAGAACTAGAAATATTAACCACATAGAAGAATCAAGGGAACTTCCACAGAGCAAAACTTCCACAATGCATCTTCCCCTTCCCCTCCACACTACGAGTCCTGAGAACATGCCCATTTCATCTCTGTATCCTTAGTCCCAAGAACTGATCAAACACATGGTAGTATATTCAGTAAAGACCCAATCAATGAACCCACCCAAATCCTCAAAAAATATATCCAGAACCACAAAGTCTCAAGATGACAAAGAAAATCCCAGGTAGAATATTGAATAAAATGATTCGGTTCACTTTGCCTTGATTCTAGGCTTATCAAGCACACACCAGGGGTGCCAACAACAACAGCAACAACAAATGTATACACATTTTAAGAGATATTATCTATGTATTATTTTTCAAAGTTGAATTGAATTACAGTAACTATGTATATAGTATGACGTTCACTCAAAAGATGGAGTTAATCAAATGAATGCCAGCATCACCATGTGACAGGCAAGACAATCAAAGAAAATGGCAGGAGCACAGTTGTCATTCGAGGAGTGCAAGACCATTTTGAAGTGGTATTTGAAATTTGAGACCGCTGTGGAAATACAATGACAATGGCAGTATGAGTGTGCAACAGAGCCTCCAACACAATTGTTAGACAATTGCAAGCATCTGTGATAAGTTTGAGATGCATTGTACTGTGTGTGATGTGCATGACGGAAGATCTGGGAGCCCTCACACAGCAGCAAGTCCTGCAGTAGCTTGCTGTAATCAGAAGTGACTGGATGCTAATTGCAACCACTTTGAGCACCTCTTGTAAATGCAGAAGTCAAAGGTGACTTGTATTCATCTTTTGTTTTGGGTATATATTTATTACAGTTTCAATAGATTATTTCTTTCTTAAAATGTTTATATATATTTTTGGCACCCTCTGTATATGATTCATATTTTTTTCTTGCTAAATAGAACATGAGTCCCCTAATCAGTGCAAAGGAGTATTTTCTCAGGTGTGTTAAAAAAAAAAAAAAAAAACATGTTCTGTACCTAATCCTGGTCCTTAATAGAAAACCTCATATTCTAAGTTCCTCTGTGTTGTGGCACCACTAAAACTGCGTTGCTAAACCCCCAAATCACAGATGACACCCCAGATGAGTGGTGACCATATAAGTCCCCACTCCTTCCCCTTTCTTCTCCCTCCCTTCTACCTTCTCTCCCACCTCACTCCCCTTCCACTCCCTCTTTGCCTACCATTCTCCCAATCTATTTTCCTCTATGACTCTCAAATCATCTGCTATTGAGCCCCCTAAGATGGTAAATCTGGAAGCACTCAAACCTGATCACAGATTCCTTTTCTGGTCACTAAGTGGGACCACAAGAGCAGAGCAACGAACTTCCAACCTACGCTTCTAAATGACAAAACATACACACTGACACATACACACAGAGAGAGTAGGTGAGAACAGACACTTTCTTAATTCAAGAAGGATTGTGGCTGTACCACTACCTAGACCAACAAGACCCCCAGAGCTTTATGGTGCCCTCCACACAGACGGATAACACTGGGGACCTTAGGTTTTCTTCTCAGCTTTTGACTTCTTATTTAGATCATGTCTTTCTAACTTCCGTCCCTGTTTTTCTGAAAATGAAGAGTTTAGACAACAGTTAAAAAAATTACTATTTGAAAAACAAGCAAATAAGAAAAACAAATTTCAAGAACATCTACTTTGTGCCAGACTCCTTGCTAGAAAATGGGAATAAGCCTCCATTGTTTCCCTTAAGAATTCACATGAGGTTTTGAGGACAGTACATGTGCTGATGAACAAGTGCAATCTGGATGGCATTATAACAGGGTAGGGCTAAGGAACAGCCAGACGTCCTGCAAGGGTCAAAGACCTGCCCATCTGAGCTGGGTGCAGAGACATCCAGAGTTACGTAGTATTGTAATATGTTTAATATTTATTACAGAGTTATGTTGTATTCTGTCATTTAGAGCTATAGGAAGAATAAGGTGAAAGATGCGGAGCAGAAAGGAAAATTGCAGGTACAGTGATCAAAGACACAGAAGACTGACAACCCCAGTGTTCAGTTATCCCCAACAGCTCTAGGGGCAGAGGCCCTGGTGCACAGTGGAGGCAGAAGCCGCTCAGACTGAAAAGAGAATCTGGAATCCGGGGGAGAAAAGCATCTTCTATGGCTTCTCATGAAGGCAACTTGGAGAACAGTCACTGACTGTTCTGAAGTGTTTTAAGGAGGAACTATATTGGCAAGTGTGGAAGACAAACTCAAAGGGTGGGAGAGATGTCAGCAGAGGAATGGTGAGCATTTGGCAGTGCTGATTAAAAAAAAAAAAAAAACCACTTTAAATGCATCATGGCCAGGCACATGACTGGACACAGTGGCTCACACCTATCATCCCAGCACTTTGGGAGTTCGAGGCAGAGGATTGCTTGAGCTCAGGAGTTCAAGATCAACCTAGGCAACATTAGTAAGATCTCATCTCTACAAAAAATAAAAATAAGAAAAATTAGCTGTGCATGCCTGTAGTCCCAGTTACTTGGGAGGCTGAGGCAGAACGATTGCCTGAGCCCAAGAGATTGAGGCTACAATGAATCCTGATTGTGCCACAGCACTCCAGCCTGGGTGACAGAGTGAGACCCTGACTCAACAATAAAAAAAACTTTAAATGCATCTTCCCACTTCTGGGAACTGACACCATATCTATTCCCACACACATGTAAAATCCCTCTGTACAAGGTTGTTCATTGTTTGCACTGGCAAAAGAACATGGGAAGTGCTCATCAACAGAGAACTTATTGAGTAAACAATGATAAATCCACAAACTGGAACACTATGCAATTGTCAAAAAGGGAGGGAAGGAGGAATAAAATAAAGAGTAGGCTTTTTATGCACTGATATGAATGTACCTCCAGGATATATTGTCAGGAAAAAGTATGCTACCTTTCATCTAAGGAAGGGGGAAATAAGAAGATATATGTAAATGTTTCATATTTACACGAAGAGAAACTAGTAACAGCAGTTAACTGTAGGGTAAACAGAATGATCTATGTATCATTCAGAGTCAGACCACAAGCTGTTGGCCCAATCAGATGTCTTCAACTGAAGAGTTTAATGTAGAGATTACACACCCAATTAATACCAATTTAATGTAGAGATTACATACAAATCCTGTAGGCAAGATTAAGAGAACAGAAGAGGAAATTAAATAGCCACAGATGAATAACTTCAGAAAGCTGCTTACACCACCCCTGCCTCCTCCCATTCCACTCCTGCCTGAGGGGTAGAAACAATTACCTGAGTCCCATAAGAAAGAGATTGACTAAGAAAGACCACCCTGGAGAAGCCGTGGCTGTGCAAGAATGCAGCCACCCCCAAAGTTCTAGAACATTCTGGACTCTCTCTTTTCACAGTCTGCTTTATTACTCATCAACATCATCCATTTGCTAAATGGAGCCCAAGAAGTAGGGTCCGTGCACTCCATGGGAACAACTTCCTGTGCTGAGCAGGTGGCAGAGGGTGGAGAATGGATATGGAGGGCAAGTAGGAAATCACAGCCCAGGGCTAACAGGAGACAGATGGTCATGGAATCTCTCCACATACACTTTTTATGTTGCTTGTAATTCTTAAATGTGCAAATGTGTTCTCTGTTCAAAAAATTAATATAAAGCTAAAATATTCCAATAAGTCAATCATTGGGACCCAATGGGATCCAGGATGACAAAGACAAGAGTATGTCTTATGAAATTGCATCCATCTGCCCCCTTCCCCTTTAGTCCAGGAAAGGAAGAGGGGAGAATCTCTCCATACCCAGTGAATAATCAAAAAATTAGAATGTAAAAACAAAAGCAAAGAGCAGTGCCGAGTACGGAAGGTGGCATTAGGGTCTTACTTTATTATATCCCCCAATACATTGGAAGTGTGCGAATTGACAAACACTGCCACTGCTCTAATTTCCAAGGAAGGTTTGGTGGTAAAACAATCTTAGAGCAATGTCCTCCTCCTTGGGTGAGAAAGAGAGACTCGTTCACAGCCAGTGAGGAAGTGCCATCCTGGAAGGCACCAAAAGCTCCAGGACACAGTGATACCAGGGCTTCTGGTTTGCAAGGGACAATGTCAAGGTCATGGAACAGGAGTGATATTCCTTTCACACTGTGTGACACTGACTGCATCATCCCCAAGAAGAAACAGTGCTCACTCTGAGAAGGTGTGCCTACTTTGCAGGTGAGCAAGAGGCAGTCAGCTGCCCATTTGGCTAGTTGTGGGACTGAACTGCAGTTGGAGCATCTGCTTCGCTTACCCTGGAACAGCATAGACTCCTCCACCTGGGGCCTGGGCCACATCTAGCCCAATCTGAAGGCACTCAGAAATCCAGACTCATGAGGGGACTTCAAGAAGGGACCAACCCAGTCCTTGTAAGAGGAACTCAGGAGCTTCCAGGAGAAATGTGGGTGCATTGGGTTGAGGGCCTTATGAGAGGTCCGTGTTATAAAAATGGGGAGCAGGAAGGGGGAGGGATCTCCACATTGGACAACCTCCTCTCTAAGGTCAAGTCCTCAAGGCTCTCCCATGGCTGGTAAAAGCAAAGTCTCAGTTGGACAAAATCTCAGCCTCCCTTCTTCCCACCTGCCTGCTCTTCCACATCAACCCAAGCCTTCCATTAAAAAAAAAACTCTGTATACCTCCTTCACCATCTAGTATGGGTTCCAAAAAACAACACAGATACTCAAGAAAAAGATGGTAAAAGCTCCAGAAACTTTGTTGGGATTTGATGCAAAGGTTGCAGGTCTCTCCTCACCATCACCAAATCCCTTTATAAGATAACTCCATGCTTCCCAAATCAAATGAAAATAAGAAAAATACACAATGTCCCTGAACCTTAAACAAAAAATACATAATTCTGGAAAACATGCATAACTCAAATATGTACTTGATTCCTATTGTTGGTATCCTGTATCCTTAGAACATAACTTCATAAACACTTTATCACCCAAAGTCTGGTGCAGCATTCCTTCTCTATTATAAAAGCCTTGCTAGTGCATCTTTCTGAACTGATCTGTACAACTTCCTCACACAAGGCCAAAAAGTCCAGCATCCTAGATGTGGGACTTGCAGACCAGAAAGACTCATGAGGTCTTCATGACTCATGAGGTTTAAAATTCTTTACCCTTTTCAACAGGGAGAGACCACTTTACTACCCCAGCAAGGGTGAAGTTCCACTCAATGCACAGGTATGAGATACTAGCACCTAGCACTCATGAGAGCAATACTTATTAAATGCATATTATGTGAAAAGCCAAGCACTAACCTCTGTGCTTGTAGAACATAGGAGATACGATCCCATCCTAGAAAAGCCAGCATTCCACAAATTAGGGAAAGTGGAACCCACAAATAACAAGAGTACAAGATTAACATTGCCAAGCAAGTGTTGTAGGTGGATAGTTTGCTATATGAATGTTTTTCTGCAAAAGCTTTAAAAACTTCAAAACTATTTAAAAAGTCAAAGATTACAATAAACACCCGTGTGCCTTTGATCCCGATTCCCGATTTAACATTTTTTCATATTTGCTTTCTCCTTCCCTTCTCTCTCTCCTTCCCTTTCTTCTCTCTCTCACTAAAGCATTTGAAAGTAAGTTGCAGTCATTGTAATACTTCATCTTCAAATGTTTCTAAGAAAAAATACATTTCCTACATAACTTGAATATCATTATCATATCCAAGAAATTTGACATTGACAATAAGTCATATTATCAAATATACAGTCCATGTTCAGATGTCCTAATTATACAAGGCCCTTTCAAGGATAAGTCAATGTGCTTGATCATCTTATCTCTTTGGTCTCCTTTTACCTAGAATAGATCTTTTGCCTATTGTTTGTTTTGTTTTTGTTTGTTGTAACACATAATTTAAAAGTCCAGGTCAGTTGTTCTACAGAATGTGCTTCAGTCTGGATTTGTTGGATTGTGTCCTTCTTGTTAGATTCAGGTTAAACGCTTTGGGTCAGAATGTTAAATATTTGATGCTGTGCCCTTCCTTTTGCATCAGAGCAGGAGGTCCATGATGTCAGCTTCTCCCATGACCATGATGTCGACAGATGGCTATGCTAAGTGTTGTCCAGTCCTCTCCATTGGGAAGGGACATTTTTCCTTGTAATTAATAAATAACCTGGGAAGTGATACTCTGAGACTGCGTGGCTATCCTGTTCACCAACAGATGTTCATCCCATGATTTTTTTCACCTGACTCAGTTACGGTGGTAGTTGCAAATTAATAATCATCTCATTCCATCAATTTCCTTCTAATTCCTTCTGTTGTTTTGTTTTGCTTTCACCATATGGATTTTTTTGTTTTTTTAAACAGTGTCTCACTCTGTCACCCAGACTGGAGTTTAGTGGCATGATCATAGCTCACTGCAGCAGCCTCGAACTCTTGGGCTCAAGTGATCCTCCCGCTTGAGCCTCCCAAGTATCTGGGACTATACCTGTGCACAACCATGCCCAGCTAATTTTTTTAATTTTTTGTTGAGACAAAGTCATACTAGGTTACCTGGTCTGATCTCGAATCCCTGGCTTTAAGCCATATGAATTTAAAGGAGAGGAAGATTTCATCTCTTGCTGGGATAATGCAGGAAGAAGGAGATAGCATTTGGGGATGTGGAAGAAGACCTAAAAAGTTGTATTTGATGCTTTATATTGGGAAACAGATATTCCCTAAAAATCCAAATGGGATGCCCTTTTTTACTGGGCTTAGGTGTCTTCCTTTCCCCAGGTATTCGTTCACATCCACTAGTTTGTATAGACTCATGTGAGGAACCACATGGGAGAAGGTGCGACTAAAACTGCGTTCACAATCAGGGAAATAGATTCCTAGGCTTCCGAGGCAACTTAAGAGGGTCAGGTTCAGGTCCTTGCCCTAATGTGTGGAGTGCTCAATAAACTATGTTCTTCATGAACCCCATCTCTTGGTACCGTGCTGCTCTTCTGGGTTATATAACTTCACATTTCTCAGACATGCAACTGTTGGATAAATGTGCTTAATACAGCAGCACTCCAAGGGATCGATGCAACTTAAAGGTTTGGGGGAAACAGATATTTTGTATTAAAACAAGTAGGAATATGATTAGAACACAAATTGCAGGCAAAATGTTAAGCTAAAACATAAGATGTCATAAAAAATGTGCTTTTGGTAAGCCACACTGGGTTTTGGTTAGCCCCCACAATCCCAGGAACACACATCTTTTTTCTTCTTCTGCAAAGACAACAACAGTGAGAGCATCCAAGAAACATGATCAGAGTCAACAAAGCAATGAGTGAACCACAAACATCAGATATCAGGGAGGAAAAATGGACAAGGGGCAGAATTAATTGTACAAATATTGACTGCTTTGGGGTCAATGTCATAATCATGTGAAGGGAGAATTACTAACAATTAAATATCTAAACACTTTCTTCATGTAATATCCTTACCGGCAGAAAAGTTTCTAAAATGGTCTTCTTCGTCTTATCCTAGAGATAACTAGATACTTCATGAGGTGTGTTAGAAAAGATAGATTCTAACCTTTTTTAGGGTTTAAATTCTGTATTTTGCAGAGAGAGAGCAAGCGATTAATAGAGAGAAAACATTCAATAAAGAAATCCATTGGAATAGAATAAGAATTCCAGGGCCTTATTAGGATTTGAAACCCAGCCCATCATTTTGTAAAATGGGGGAAGAAATTAAAGGTTTAAAATGAACAGAATGAAGTCACTATTTTTATGAAATTGTTTGAAATCCAAACTCTGAGGGCTCAGATTGAGTTAAGCCATTTATATACCTAACCATAAGAAAATAAAAACTATTAAGCCCTGTTTGAGTGTACATTTTTATGAAGTGGAAACTGTGCTAAATTTTATAACTACAAAGTAGGAGACTTCTTGGGGTTTGATCGTCAATTTTAATTCTGAGCTCTCTTAAATATTTAGTTTATTGCCTTTTTGGAACCAAAGTTTCAGTTGCTCAGACTTTAATGATGTTAGAAAGGACTCCCTAGGACATTGCGGGCTCTGCCTGGTGGAGCGTGTTGGATGACAGACCACGTGCTCACAGTGGGGAACACTTGCTGCAAGTACTCGAGGGCCTCTGATACCACATAAGCAGCTGACAACCAGGTTTGGAGTCTTCCCCCCAGAGATGCATGTCAGAGCACAGCATCTTGACCAACTAACTACAAGATGATAAATAAACTATGTTCTTCCTGCATGCTTTCCTAACATTTATCATAGTTTTTAGTTATGTTTATTTTTTTTTTTGTCCAAGGCATGTCTTCTCCACTGTATAGAAGTTCCACAAGGAAGAGGATCGCACTCTTTGTCTGCCACTAGGAACCCAGCACCTAAGCCTACCACAGAGTACATGCAAGATAAGCATTTGCTGAATGAATGAATAAATGAATGACTTCCAAGCAGCCATCCTATCTGAGAGTTTTCTCCTTACCTAACATTGGCAGCTGGATCTGCAGTTTACCTGGATTTTTATTTAACCAAGTGAGTAGGTTCAAGACTCTAGCTTTTTGTAAATTCATTAATTCATCCAGCTCACATTCTCTGAATCTTTCCCATGCCTCAAGGACTATGGCAGGAGCTGGGGAGACAAAGACAAACAGAACACATATAAATTAGCTCAGTCTAATCAAACCTACCCCCAACAACTGTCTCTTTTCAGAAGCAAACATATTGAATTTTTCACTTACAGCACAATATGAAAAGAGAGAAAAATTGTCAGTTTAAGAAGAGACAAAAGAGAATGCAGCCTTGACTCAACAGTATCCAGGCCCAGAGAGGAGCAGATTTTCTGACTTCATTCCCTGTAACCCCAAATTTTTCCTCCTCCAAGCAGTAGATATTAATAGAGACTGCAATATTTATTATACATAGAGACCTGCTACAACAAACTAACTAGTGGGTTCAAATTCCAGTACCAACTCCTATTGAATGGTAATGTTCTACTCAAGCCACAGGTTGGAAAGCCACTACAGGGCTGAGTGGAAAGGCCACCATCAATTAGTGATGTTTTCCATTGGTGTCACATGCCATATTTTTGTCCATCCTTCCCTAGGAGGTGAACATTACTATAGGGCTAACATGGAGGAGATCAGAGGAATGATTTCTAGCCCTGCCCTAGCACAGTGTTGGGCATACAGTCAGTGCTCAAGGAAAAATTAATTAGATTGATTAGTCTCTATTCTATCAATGTTCACTTTGTGAGGTTCATGCCACACTTTTGTGTCATTTTGCAACTGAAGCATCTATGGGAAGGTTATGACCTTGGAATGAACAAATTGCAAATGGCCTTTGTTCTGATTCACATTTGCAATCATCCAACAGGGTGATACTTCTCTAAGTCTTCTGATTCATGCAATAGAGTTCAAGCAAGTCCTGATTTAAATTATGCCCAAGAAGATTTTCTGTATTCACTCATAACAACCCTTAGCACACTCTTATGATCATCCATCTATTCACCTGCAAGTTTTGCAGACAGTAAAGATTTCTAATTCAATTTTGTTCTGTCAACCATGAGAACAATGCCTGCTACATTAAATTAGCATTAACAATGTTAATTAAGTAAATGAACTGAAAATGTTACACCAAGAGATGGAACTATTGGCTTAACAATAGCAACAGATATTTGAACCACAAGTGACTTCTTAGTTTTCCCCATATTACAGAGTAGTAGAATAACTGAGGCATCTCTGAACTAGAAATAAAAAGATAAATTATATTCAACACAAGGCAGAAAAATAGTCAATGCCTATCATAATTTTTTATCAAAAATAGCACAAAAAGACTGTAAAGTTTAGCCGGGCTCGGTGGCTCAGCCTGTAATCCCGCGCTTTGGGAGGCTGAGGTGAGTGGATTTCCTGAGCCCGTGAGTTCGAGACCTGCCTGGGCAACTTGGCAAGACCTCATCTCTACAATAAATCAAAAAAATTAGTCGGATGTGGTAGCGCACACCTGTAGTTCAGCTACTTGGAAGGCTGAGGCAGAAGGATCGCAGGGGCCCAGCACGTCGAGGCTGTGGTGGCCGGGAGTGGCCACTGCACTCCAGTCTGGGCGACAGAGTGAGACTCCAACTCAAAAAAAAAAAAAAAAAGACTGTAAAGTTTAAATATGTAAAAAGCAATTGTGGAGATTTCATCAACAGCAGCAACAACAAAAATCTCAGTCAAAAAATGGGCAAATGACTCGAATAGAAATTTTTCCAAAAAAGAAATACAAATGAATGAGCAAATGAAAAGATGCTCAAAATCACTAATCATTAGGAAAATTCAAATCATAATCACAAGATGTGTTCTGGACTGGAAGTTTGTGTCCCCTGAAAATCCATATGTTGTAATACTAACTCCCAATGTGAAGGTATTAGGAAGCAGGATGTTTGGAATGTGATTAGGCCATGAGGGTGGAATTCTCATGAATAGATTTAGTGCCCTTATAAGGAGAGACTCAAGAGCTTGCTCTTTCTCCCTGCTCTCTACCTTGTGAGGATACAAAGAGAAGCTAGTCATCTGTAAACCAGGACACCAAACATGCTGGCACCTTGATCTTGGACGTCCCAGCCTCCAGAACTGAAGAAATAAATGTTTATTAAGTCACATAGTTTACGGTATATTTGTTATAGCAGCTCAAGATGACTAAGACAATAAACCACTTCGCACCCATTAATAATGCTTTTTTTAAAAAATAGAAAATAACAAATATTGGCAAGGATGTAGAGAAATTGAAGCTCCCACCATTACTGGTGGGAATGTATAGTCACTTTGAAAACAGTATAGTGAGTCTTCAAAAAATTAAATATAGAATTACTACGTGATCCAGTTATTTTAATTATGGAAGTATACTAAAAATAATTTAAAGAAGAGACTGAAATAAATATTTGTACACTAATATTCTTAGCAGCATTATTCACAATAAACAAGAGGTGGAAACAATTCAAGTGTCCATCAATGAATAAATGGATAAATAAGATATGTATATGCAAATAATGGAATATAATTCCGCCTTTAAAAAAGGAAATTCTGACACCTGCTACAACATGAATGAGGCTTGAAGACATTATACTAAGTCAAATAAGCAAGACTCAAAGGAATATATTGTGTGATTCCACTTGCAGGAGATATCTAGAGTGGTCAAATTCATAGAGACAGACAGTAGAATTATGGTTGCCAGGTACTGGGTGGTGGTAGGAAATGCGAAATTAGTGTTTAAAGGGTACAGACTTTCAATCTGGAAGACAGAAAAGTTCTGGAGATGGAGATTGAAGACAGTTGCACAATAATGTGAATATACTTAATATCACTGAACTGTAAGCTTTAAAAACCCTCAAAATGTCAAATTTATGTTATAAATATTTTACCACAATAAAATAAATAAATTTTGAAAACAACAATTTACGTGTCCTATTTCCCTTTAGAGGAATTTTTCTTACATTTTTAATCCTAAACACATAAGACAGTCACTGAGTTGCAGTGGCTTGATTTACAATTTTTTGACTTACAATGGGTTTGTTGGGACATAGCCCCATCGTAAGTCAGTGAGCATTGAATATATAAGGTTATCTGTTGCAGCTTTGTTTATAATAGTAAAATATTGGAAGCTACCTAAATGACCTTCATGAGAAGACCAACTAAATAAATTATCATTCCAAGCATACAGTGGAAATTTTTGCAACTGTAAAAATGAATTAAGATGCTCTTTATATACTCATATGGAAGGTTTTCCAAGACATATACTTGAATGGGAAAAAAAGCAAGGTGCAAAACAGAGTGTAGAATGCTATAATTTGTGTTTTTTAAAATGGAGGAGAATATGTCCTTGAACCATGTGTAGCTGCACAAAGTTCTCCAGGAAGAATACACAAGAAATTAATAAAAAGTTTTGACTAAGAAGAGGGGAAATGGGGGCAGGGGAAGGAGGGAGACTTTTCATGCCATTCCCTGCTTAGTATTTATTTGGGAACTATGTGATTGCATTGTCTATTTATACAGATTTTTAAAAACTACTTTTAAAAATAAACATAAGCTGTTTCAACAAAAAAAAGTAATTATAGGGAATTTTGTACTTATACCAGGGGGAATCCCCCCCCAAAATGAATTATGTTTTGGAGAGCAGGCCTCTTGTTGTACAGGCTTTTCCTGCTAGGTAAATGTTTTAGGAACTATCGGCATCCGTGAACCAGCTAGCGTTGTTATGAGAGGCTGTGTTCGATTTCCGTGAATTTTTTTTTTTTTGGAGATTCTTTCAATGCATTTGCCCATTTCATGATGGGTGATTTACAAACACACCTGCCCATATCACACTGAGTGTTCAATAGTTTTTGACCCAAAATGGCATGACCCTCATGTTCCACCCTCCCTATTCACCCAATCTCACCCCGATCTACTCTTTTTTGTGAAAAAAATAATGTTCTCAAAGGAAATGTTTTACCAAAGTATAGGAAGTGAAACAAAAAACAGCAGAAGCAGCGGGGCTCGGTGGCTCAGCCTGTAATCCCGCGCCTTTGGGAGGCTGAGGTGAGTGGATTGCCTGAGCCCGCGGGTTCGAGACCCGCCTGGGCAAGCGAGACCTCATCTCTACAATAAATCAAAAAATTAACCGGGCGTGGTAGCCCGCGCCTGTAGGTCCAGCTACTTGGAAGGCTGAGGCGGAAGGATCGCCAGAGCCCAGCAGGTCGAGGCTGCGGTGGGAGCAGGAGAGTAGGGGCCATCCTAGAAAGCCTGTGAAAGCCATGCTGGGCGGCAGCCTCAGCCACGTTCAAGCACTGTCTGTTCTCTTCTGTG